>LOEQ01008061.1:7033-29179 GCA_001685075.1 Bramus lutescens
TTCTTTATGAACCAATGAAAGTAACACATAGACAGATGACCCTCCTACATCACTTACCCCTCCATCTTCCTCCAAACTGATCACTCATGTTTCCATTTGTGAAATGGAAATAGAAATAGAAATCTCTTCTCTTTCTCCTCAGTGAAATCAAGGTGTCTCCTCTTAAACCTCATTGTTACCTAGTCTCTCTGGGTCTGCGGATTATAGCATATTTATCCTTTATTTTATTGCTAATATCCACTTATGAATGAGTACATATCATGTTAGTCTTTCTGGGTCTGGGTTACCTCACTGAGGATGATTTTTTTTTCTAGGCCAATACATTTCCTGCAAATTTTTATGATGTCACTGTTTTTCACAGCTGAGTTATACACCATTGTGTAAATTTACCACACTTTATTCATTCTGCAGTTGAGGGGCATCTGGGTTGTTTCCAGGTTACAGCTATTAAAAATAAAGCTGCAATGAACATAGTGTACAAGTGTGGAATGATTGAATATCCAGTGCATGTATGAACAATAGTGGTATACCTGGATCTTATAGGAGACTATTCCCACTTTTCTAAGAAAACATCATATTAATTACCAAAGTGATTTACAAGTTTGCTCTCTCATGGGCAATGAAGAGTTTGCCTTGCTCCACATCCTCTCCAGCATGAGCTGTCTCTAATGTTTTTGATCCTAGACATTTTGACAGATGTAAGATAGAATCTCAGAGTTGTTTTGATTTATATTTCCCTTATGGTTCAGGATATTTATAATATATTTAATAATTTCAAGGTCATTTGAGATTCTTCTGTTGAGAATTTTCTGTTTAGATCTGTGTCCCATATTTTAATTCAATTATTAGGGTTTTTGGTTGTTTCTTTGTTTTGCCTTATTTTGTTTTTTCTTATGTCTAGTTTCTTGTGTTCTTTATATATTTTGGAAATTAGTCCTCTGTCAGATGTGGGATTGGTGAAAATCTTTTCCCATTCTGTAGGCTGCTATTTTATCCTATTGACATTGTCCTTTGCTTTTCAGTTTCCTGTGGTACTTTTGTTCACTTTGTCAACTGCCAGTCTTGGTGCCTACAGTGTTGGTATTCTGTTAATGAAGTTCTCTCTAGTGCCAATACATTCAAGGCTACTTCTTATTTTTTCTTCCATCGGGTTCAGTGTATCTGGATTCGTGTTGAAGTCTTTTTTCAACTTGGAATTGAGTTTTATGCAGGATGCAGGGTGATAGGTATGAATCTATTTGCATTCTTTTACATGCCAGGGTCCATTTAGACCAGTAACATTTGTTGAAGATTTTTTTTCTCTTTTCCATTGTAATATTTTGGCTTCTATGTCTAAAATCAGGTGTCTATAGGTATATCAATTTACATATATGTCTTAGATTTGATTACATTAATTCACCTGTCAGTTTATATGCCAATACTATGAACTTCTTATTTCTATAGCTCTGTAGATTTTGACATCAGGGATACATTCAGAATCTTTTTTTGTATAGGATTGTTTTATTTATGCTGGGGGGTTTTGTTTGTTTGTTTCTTTCTTTCTTTGTTTTTCCATATGAAGCTAGAGTATTGTTCTTTAAAGCTTTATAAAGAAATTTACTGGGATTTTAATGGGGGAATGCATTAAATCTGTAGATTGCTTTGGTAAGATGCCATTTTTACTATGTTAATTCTAACAATCCATGAGCATGGGAGATCATTCAGTCTTCTGATATTCTTTCCAATTTCTTTCTTCAAAGACTTGAAACTCTTGTCATACAGGTCTTTCATTTGCTTTCTTTGATTTACACCAGGATATTTTATATTATTTGTAGCTCTTGTGAATGCCATTCCCCCTCCCGATTTTGTTCTCACCCATTTTTATCATTTTAATGTATAGGAGGGCTAATTTTTGTTATTGTTGCTAATCTTATCCATTCATTTTGCTAAGGTTGCTTCTCAGCTGTAGGAATTCCCTAGTAGAACTTTCTGGGGCCTTTATATATACTATCATGTCTTCTGTAAATAAGAATACTTTGATTTCTTCCTTTCTAATTTGCATTCCTTTGATCTCTTTTTGCTGTCTTATTGTTCTAGCTAGAACTTTGAGTGTTAAATTGACTAGATAGAGAGTGGACAGCCTTGGCTTATTCCTGATTTTAGTAAAATTACCTTCAATTTCTCTCCATTTTATTTGATGTTGGCTTTCAGCTTTCTGTATATTGCTTTTTCATATTCAGGATGTTCCTTGTATGCCCGATCTCACCAATACTTTTTATCATGAAGAGATGCTAAAATTTTGTCAAAGTGTTTTTCAACATCTAGTGAGATTATCATGAATTTTTGCTTTTTATTTCAGTTTTTTTATATGGTGGATTACATTGACAGACTTTGATATTTTGAAGCATCCCAGCATCTCTGGGATGAAGCCTACTTGAACATGGTGGATGGTTTTTGTTGTTTTTTTGTCTGTTTTGCTTTCATTTTTTGTATTTTCTTTTTTTAAATGTGTCCTTGGATTTGGTTTGCCAGTATTTTATTGATTATTTTTGCATCAATGTTCATTAGTGAAACTGGTTTATAATTCTCTTTCTTTGTTGAGTCTTTGTGTGGTTTTGGTATCCCAGTGACTGTGGTTTCATAAAAATAATTTAACAGAGTTCCTTTTGTTTCTATTTTGTGGAATAGTTTGAGGAATACTGGTGTTAGTTTCTTTGAAAGTATTGCAGAATTCTGCATTAAAACACCTGAGCCTAAGCGTTTTAGTGCAGGAAACTTTTAAAGAATACTTCTATGTTTTTAGGGTTTATAGGTCTCTTTAACTTGTTTCTCTGATCCTGATTTAACTTTATTTAGCCTCTCAGGAAATTTGTTCATTTATTTTAGATTTTTTTTTTCAATTTTGTAGAGTACAGGTTTTGAAGTACAACCTAATGAGTCTCCAAATTTCCTTGGAATCTTGTTTATGTCCCCCTTTTTTTCTTGTGATGTCTAAAATCATGCAGAAGTAAGTAACACATTACTCAGTTAAAGAATGCCTAAGGTAGTATGTGTTTCAATAGCCAAGACACATTGATATCTGGGCTATTGTGAAATAACCATATGGGGCCATATGGACAGGGCAAAGCTCTGTTTCCTTGAACTCAGTGGTTGGTGCATAGATGCTTATTTTATTGCTCATCTTCAACTGCAGTGTGAACTTTCATAAACCCCTGTAAGTCTATATGTAAGTATAAATGTAAGCACCATTCACATGGAAGAGAAAATAGATACCACTAAAGTAATTGCAGTATTTTGCAAATGCAATGGTATTGGGGATGCTTTTAGTGTTTGTCTGGAGAAAATCACAATATATTGAGTAGTCTTTACCGGGCATTTCAAAAAGAGGAAAGGAGTAAAATATCCCTTCTCCACAAACATTTGATCCAAGCTACCATATTTCAACTGTGAGTCTACTGGGCAGACAACCTGCTAGGGAACAAAGAGAATATTTTCAACTTCAACAAATGTGTCTCACTGTTGACTGAATGCTAAGCCTTTTTTTCCCTGTGGGCTACAAAAAAAAAAAAGAGGTCTAAGAATAATTGAGTAGTTTAGCCTTTGCTGTAGGGGGTTGTTAAGCAGAACCTGTCTACAGTAAGAAAGCAACAGATTTTCCTGGCATTGTACAAAGCTGTGAACACAGCAATAATTGGCCATATAATGAGCTTTATCAAACGTTAAGGCACCAGATCACCCTATCCTTAAAAAAAATGTTGTAAAAATGAAGTACTAAATACATTATAAATGGGATACTGTTTCCAAACTAATGTTTTAACTGATGGTTTAATCGATCTGCATCATATCCCCAGTGGATATAAGGATGTGGGAAGATGGCTTAGTTTCAGAGAGTGAGCTACCATTAGAGAGTAAATGAACTTGAAAATAATAGACACTTCCTTCAGAGGCTGAAATATGCAGGGCATTGCAGTACATGAACTGGATCTTTCAAAAGCCATGTTTTGTGGAAACAGTTGGGTTCTTGGCTTAAGCATGCACCAGAGCAACATGTAAAAGATGACCATGGAATAAGAACAGTAATGTTGGATGCAATTTAACTGATGATTGTAAAAGTAATGCAAGTTGCCGCTGGAGAAATGGCTCGGTGATTAGGAACACTTGCTAGTCTTTCAGAGGACACCAGTTCTCTTTAAAATTAAAGATAGAGTCAATTTAAAAATAATCTAACTTTAGTTCTCCAAATTTTCAACTTAAATAATTTGCAGTAATTATTTACTACAAAATTTGCATGGCTACCTATGCATATATCCAATTTGGGGTTTGCTGGGACTATACCAGAACTACGTGATACTATTCATGTTCAAATCTTAGCATTAAATATAAGATATATGGAAATTGCGAGAAAGCATATTCCCATATATCTTATATTTAATGCTAAGATTTGAAAAGCAAATAGCCTTTGCAAGACAATGTTACATTGACAATCAGTAATCAAAAGAACATTTTTTCTTTAGTTCTATATAGAAAATAATATAAGTGGCATTAAATATGCAAGACTCACATTTGAATTTTGCTATTTATAACTTGAAGGTGTATTCTTTTTGCTTTTAGTCAGACTGCCACAAGACACAGGACAAAAGGCCAATCATAAATCATAAGTCTAGATAACAGAGAAAAAGATGACAGTTGGGGAATATCATTCTCATAAAGCTAACCATCAGGCTAGATAGATGGTTCATCAAGTGAGGGTACTTGTTGCCAAAACGCAAAGGCCTGAATTTGATCCCAGAGCTTCCACTGTGGAAGGCGAAAGCCAGCTCCAGCAAGAGGCCCTACGTCTTCACATAGAGGCTCATAAACACATGCATAAACGAAAGTAATGAGGCTAAAGGAGACAGACATTTGGATTTCTCAAATTTTAATTTTTATGGTTTTATCCCAGCAAAATTTACTTCCATCTATCACATTTTTTATAAATATAGAAAAGTCTAATGAATGGAAATATCTTTAGTGCTATGACAAATCTGAAACAGCATATATGCGGGCACCTGGGTTTGGTATAGCTTTCTTCCATACGGCTATTGAATCTATTTATTCCTTGGTAATCCTCGGGCAGAGGTCTCAAGAATACAGAAAAAAGGTTCCATGAGTAACAGCAAAGTAACAAAAAGGCATGTAGCAGGAAAGTTCTGGACATGTAATGTTTTTAAGAAATTTCAAACAGGCTAGAGCAATGGGGAGGAAAGAAGATTGGAGGACTTGTGACAGCAAGATATTAGCTGGCTATTCAAAAGCTTTCAAAGATGTTAGTCTTTTTCCACCATTATAAAAAAATCTGAGACTGTGAAATATGTGAAGAAATTAAATATATATAAGTTACATAGTGGAGATTAAGAATCACGGTTCTGACATTAGTCTGGCTTTAAATAAGGAGTCTTCAGCTGTATTACATTTTAAAAACAAGAATTATTTGGATTGATTAATCTGAAAAACTTAATTTTAGCATAAAATTAAATCAAAATAAATATACTTAGGAAAACAAAAATAAGTTGCTACTTTCTTATTTGAGACCAATATTAAGGTCTGTAGAAATGGCTGGGTATGCTTGCTGCTCTTGCAGGGGACCCAAGTTTGACTGTCAGCACGCAAACGTCCGTAACTCCAGCTCCAGGAGATCCAGTACCCTCTTTGTGCTTTCACAGACACCTGCACTCTCCTAAATGCATAATTAAATCCATGCTTACAGTAAAAAAATAAAAACATAACTTAAAAATACTATTATGTGGCACAGCTTGTAGTTCAATCTAAAAAATTCAAAGTAAAATAAAACACATTATTTAGTATTATGAAATGTAAATATACAGCTTCCATCTCCTCAGCTAAGAAATGATTCCAACTGAAATCACAAATGGAAGTATTAAAACACAAAAATATTGAAGCTCAACCCAGTTCCAAAATAATATTTATGGAAGACTCATGTTTATTCATGCTACAGAAGAAGGTTTGACAAATTGGCTAGTGTTTGTTATTTTCCAGTCAAGCATTCTTGTTGCTCAATTTTTTTTCAAAGGTCCTGAGAAAAGTTCATCTCTAAAGGCAGCAGAGCATAACCCAGAACCTTCCCCATGCAGCATTTAGATAAACAGCTGGGGTTTTTTTTGGGGGGGGGGTTCTGTGTACAGGCAGTGAAGGCTGTGAAGTATTTCCAGTCCCTAGGTTCTGGGGTGTGTCCGCCATGAAAACAGAAGATTGAGTTAGATTTATTCTCAGTCACAGATCTTGAGAAACACAGGAATTTTTACTTTTTAATGGATTACTTATTTAAATATTTTGGTCTTCTCTATAATATTCTTAAGCATGGGGTCCCATGCAAAGATCGCTATGCCTAGATAAGAGCATTAGTAATCTATAGACTTATCATAAGACAAACCCAGCATTTCACCAGAGCACACCCTTGCCTCCTCAGCCCCACTCCCAGTGATAAATAATCAACATAGTTCTTTGATTAATGAGGTAAAGAAAAATGAATATTAGGGTAGAAACTACAAAGCATAAGCCATAAGCAATGTAAGTGTAACTAAAGCAGATTATTATTCTCTAGTTCCCAAAAGTAAAACACCAAAAGTTTAAATCTGTACTTTGAAGATCTAGCTTTTATTTGGACATAGACAATAGAAAGAATTTTTTCATAAAGACAATTTCTTTTATAGTTAGAGAAAAATAACATAGACTTGTTTGGTGGTGGAGTGTACTTTTTAAAAGGACATTTTCATGTATATGTTACAGAGGGGAGCTAAAATCAATGACTTCACTCATATAAAGTATAAAAGGAATTATTACATATTTATTTTGCTTGTTTGGGGAAGACAGGTTTAGGAACAAAAGAAAAAGATAAAAGAGAAAGTTCCAGAAGTGGGAAACTGAGTCATATTCCTGAGAAAGAAGACAATCATGATACATTCTCCACAATGACAACAGGCAGAATAATTTACGGAGATAGTTCACATAACACACGATCTGTTCTAGGAAGGAGTTGGAAATTGGGATGAAAATTTGGAGTCAGCGGGAAATAAAGCAAGATGTAACCATGGAAACACAAAATCAAAACACAGCCCTGTATTGCTGAGAACACTGTAGGCTTCCCAAATCACAGAGGATTTCAAGCCACCGTGCTCAGTTACTGAAGCCAAGTGCAGCCTCAGAAGCAAGGACGAGCCTAGGACATCCAGGAGAATAATAACACCTCATTTATGACAAAGTCATCTTTTATCTTGAACTATGTCACAAGCAACAAGAGCCAAGTCATTTAGCTGTTATGTGTTCCATTATTTCTTATGTGAAATAATATTAAGCACATCTGACCTTGAGAGTTATCATAAAGAAACTGAGTATCACTGGAAATATGGAAAGTTATCATGTTAGCAAGCAATTCACAGCTCAAAATTGTGACTAAAACCCCAACATGGCAGCACACTGCCTCGCAGTTAAAAATGTGTGTGTGCGTCTTTTTTACAATATAAAATTAAAATACATTTTAAAATGCCACAAACCCAAAGGTAGATAGATAAACGCTGAGCTGACCCTTCAGCTAAGGCCTGACATTAAAAGACAGTTTTGTTCTTCTGGCACTACCAAAATCCAATTTCAAGATGAAATGGTGAGCTCCTTCATCAATTCCAATAATCTATGTTTCTTCTAAAACAAATAAGCCCCTGGGTCGCTGTAATAAGAACTAGGTTGATATGAAATGCACAGTGCAACCTACATGCCACGCCGCCTCCGCCGTCTTAGGGGTCCCTGTCGACAAGCTGAAAATACTGGCCTTTTGGTACTAGAACTATTAGCAGAAGTAAATAAGACATTATATGTCAGAGTGTATCTTGTAACACAGTAGCATTCACTGATCAAAACAAGTATGTCCTAATGTACTTTCTGTTGGAATCATACTAATTTGGTTTGAACACTTTGGTTCTTGTCTTTACCCTTAAATTCATTCACTGCTTAGTCATCTCTTTGATTCAACAAAATATTGCAAAATTGTGTAAACTTTGGAGACTGTGGTACATGGCATCACATCATAAAGATCATTTAATGTTGTACATAACATAGTCTGAGTGATTTCTCAGCACAAATTATATCCCAGACAGATTAATTTTTCAGAAAAAAAACCAATAGGGGATTGTCAGAATTTCTTATCGTCATGGCATTTCTGATTGTACCTGATCAGGCACTAGCAAGCTGCCTGGCAGCTGAGAACACCTTTCCTGTGCTTACTCATGGAACATAAAAGTTAAAGTAAGACGTGGTCCTTCTGTTATTCTTTTCCTAGAATAAGACTAAAGTCATAAATGCATTAACCAAATCCAACAGAGTCCCCCAAAACACTACCCCACATGAGATCTCTTCTCCAAATAAGAGAAGAATTTCTTTAACACTTTTCTATGCAGATGTTGTATGTTCCTATTTTTTAACAATTCTTTCTCCAGAGTTTGAAATTATTTCTATTTTAGGAAGAAGAGAAGAGTACACCACTTTCTTCACATCCTTCCCAGACAATAATGGAATAATTTATTTTGCAGTTCTCTCCCAACATTGTTCTTTCCCTTGAGTTGATACAATTCAAGCATCTGTTATATGTACCTATGATAACTAGAAAACATCTCCCCAGAAGCAGTTGGAATCTCGGGAATCTAAGCAGAAACCTAGGATGTGAGAATAGACAAAATGAGTAGCTCCATACAAGGTCCTCTCGGGTAAGAGTTTGCACGTGAATCTCTTTTGGACCTACAGGCTGAATGACTGCACAACTCTAGCTTGATGCTGCAAGTAGCACAGGTTGGAGCCATTGAAGATCTTACTGATTCTTGGGTCAAAACTGAAAAGCTGAGATCATAGACAAAGACTGTTTAAAATGACTTCTGAGTATTTTGACTTAAAAAAAAACAAGATTCTTATATTTATTTATTTATTATTTTTATTGAGCTCTACATCTTTCTCTGCTCCCCTCTCTGCCTCTCCACTCCCCTTCAACCCTCTCCCAAGGTCCCCATGCTCCCAATTTACTCAGGAGATCTTGTCTTTTTCTGCTTCCCATGTAGATTAGATCTATGTAATGACAGAGAAATCATAGAAATTTGAAAAGTTCAAAGACTCTATGATTACAACTGCCTTGCTTAATTACTCTTTAGATTTTATTTTAGGCATGTTTTGATCCATCTCATTTTAAATAATTCCAACACTTCTCCCTACCACTTTGTTGGATTTTCCTGGTTTTGACACTGTTTTTCAATTCAGTATCTTCACTTGCAGCAGAATATTCTGCTCTGTAGCCCAGACATTTATTTTTGAAAATAATTGATAGAACTTAAATCATCAATAGTAGAAATTTCTAATTGTTCTCTATTGCTCAGAGACTAAAATGGAATTATCTTTGCCTAGAATTCAAGGTACATTGCTAACTTGTACCTGGGTATAATTCTAAACTAAACTCTAATTATTTAATTATGAGGAAAATATTCCAAAACTAGTCTTTCTGTATTTTCAGAAAGAATGTTCTCTCTTGTTTTTCTGAGGAAATAAAATTCGAAACATTACATTTTCAAATATTTACAATAAGTGATAAAACAAATAAATCAAATTCCTAGGATGAAGATAGTTAAATCAGAGATGCAAATACCACCGATAAACATGAGACATTACTTTTCAGCATTGTAAGACATGAAAATGTATGGAAATTATATAATTCCAAGTCTCATCAATATAGCTGCGTAAACAAGGCCTGAAAAACATTGATGTCAAAGGAGAGGCCAGCATAGAAGTGGGAAAGCTCACATGCCCTCAACAGTAGACAAAGATCTAAGGACAACTTTAAAATGCTGAGAGCAGGAGAAACAGTCTTCCCCAAAGAAGAGGACACCAGCTGATTATCCAACACCAAACAGTTATCCCTGAGATAATATGCATCCAGGAAAAATTATGCAGGCTGAAAAGGTGGTATTTCTGTATTTAAAAAGTGTGTGTGTGTGCATGTGTGTGTGAGCGTGCGTGCGTGTGTGTGTGTGTGTGTGTGTGTGTGTGCGATGTAATTTTGTCTTTGTAACAACCGTTAAAGAAAAGGCAAGGAAAAAATGACATAGTTACAATTTCAAAAATAAAATAGCATACATTCATTTTTGCTTTCAAAATAAATTTTCTTAAATCCTTACACAGAGCAAATTGTCCTAATAGTGTACATTAAAAACTGTTGTTATAACACTACTCTTTATTCATATTTGATTTACCCATATTAGATTGACTATATGTCACTTCTATGCTTAATAAAGGAAATGTCAAAGCATGTCTTTGTTTTATTTTGTTTTGAGAAAGGATATCACCTCCCAGCTCTGGCTGATGTAGAACTTGCTATGTAGATCAGAGATGGAAATAAATGTATGTGCCAGCGCCAGTCCTATGCCTTGTGTTTTGAAAACTCTCTCAGCTATTTGAATGGGCTATATTTAACAGTACATCTTGGAGTAGTTTAGCTGAAATTTATTGCAATTTCTTTTCAGTTTTATTTATACTTAATTGTAGAGGAAATAAAATCTTTATTACATTCAGTTTTCATGCTAGGAAGAAATATTTCTTCTCAGTAAATTCTGTTTTTATGTCTTTCAGTGTTCGTAGAGTTTTCTTTATATGGGTCTATATATTTGTATTGATATTATTTATAATTTCTTGAGTTCCTCTCTGTTTATTACCAGGGTCTGATTTTGGAGCATTTCCTAAGAGGTTATTACTGATCTGTACAGAAGTTATTGGTTTAATTTAAAATCAGGTCACTTGTATAATATTTTAAATATGTTTTATTTTCAGGCCATTTACTAGGATTCTACTGGCAGATAATTGTATTTCTTGTATATAAGTTGTGACCAGAAATTGGAAAAGCTCAAATGCATTGAGTTGATCATACCCATAACCTCATAGAGTAGGATTTCAGTCATTTATAATATAATTTAAAAATCTACCTTTCATCAAATGGTTAAATAACAGGCTTTCATATATCACAAAGTAAAACTCTGGTCTGATTGTCCCATACAATTTAGATTTATAGTAATCGCTACATTGGTTTAATATAGCTAATTAATTGCTTACAGAACTCATAGACAAATAACTCAGGCTTATACAGAATATTAGTATAAAGTATACGCAAAGCCATTCTCACACCAGCCTCCCAAAGAACGATATAGATTTATAAACAATAGGAGAGAGTTTAGTTCAAAAATCTTCTTATTACCAGTAATCACTGTAAAAGATGGTTCAAGATCTGAAATATAGATGTTATATGAATTATCATAGTTCTGTTATCAGTATTATGTTTATCAAGTGTGTATAGTGCCCAGTTTCTTGTATGTTTGAAACACATAATAGGTGTTGAATACATGATTTTTAAAACAAGAGGAAAGTGAGTAGTCAGGCAGGCAGAATGAGACAAAGAAATAACCATTAAAACAGTCCATGGATTCAGATTAAACAGAAAAATGGGGGCAACTACATCCTGCCTATTCCTTAACCACATTTGTACTGAAATATAAGAATTGAAGAAAAGCTGTGCACTCTGAGGAAATCACCCAAGAAACAGTCATCTTTTAATTATTATTTTAATTAAAACATAATTGCATCATTTCCCCTTCAATTTCTTCCTTCCAAACCTTCCCACACAACCCCTTGCTCTCTCTTTAAATAATGGTTTATTTTTCTTTGTTATCAAGATAGATAGATAGATAGATAGATAGATAGATAGATAGATAGATAGATAGATGAATTTAGGAACATATAGAGAGATATGTAGATTGATAGATATACGTCGTCAAAATATAAAACTACAACCTGATAAGTCTGCTCGCTATTACTCATATATATGGATTTTGAGGGCTGACCACTTAGCTATCTTTAAAGTCACCAATGTCAAGGTGAAGTCCTGAAAATATTGTTAAATATGAGGAATTATCTGATGCATTTGGAGTTGATCATAAATATTTTGAAGCTTTGAAAAATACACATTTTTTCAAAGAACTAATTTATTGGAATTTAATAGAATTTTAAGGTCTTGATCTTGATCTGCTCTTAAAATTCTTTAGATGGACATCTGTTCATTGCAGTATCAAAACTACTAAAGTGGGTTTGAGGGATGGCTCAACTGATAAGAGCACTTGATGCTCCTGCATTTAGACCGAGATTTGAATCTCAGCACTTACACTGTGGTTTACAACCATCGGTAACTCTGGGTCCAGGGGCTATAAAACTCTCTTCTTACGTATGTCACCACCAGGCATGCATATGGTGCACAGACAAACATAAAATAAAATAAATAACTATAACAATTAAATAAATAGAGAATAGTGAGAAAGACAAATGTGGTAGACCTGGTTTCATAATTCCCAAGTTAATGGGCAAACTCACTTACAGAATTATTTTGCAGGCACTGCCACAAGCATAGTGTGGACAAGAGCAGCAATTTTAATCATGTTTACCTTTATGTCATGACTAATAGAAATACTTGATTTTATCTGCTTTCATTTACATTTAAGAAATAAAATTTGACTTGATTGTGAATCACAATATTCTGATGTATCTTCTGAGATAATATTTTAATTCTTCTTAGAAGCAATCTCCACGTCCTCTTTCAACATGACTGATAGTAAGATTCCAGAATCCACTAAAGTATATAATAGTATATTCAAAGATGTGGCAAGCATTTGCAAACACATAGACACTTCATTTTAATACAAAATTCCATGGAGTATATGAGGTCTCTTCACTAGACTGCACATGTTCTCCTCTAGATATTATCAGATGCTCTAAGTAGCATCAGGCCCTTTGCATTTCTCTGTCACTACGAATTTTCAATATCTTCCCATGCAAAGACAATATCTTCACATTATCTTTTTAAGGATGCCAGTGAAAAAATCTTAGGGTTTAAAATTGTATTGTTATTATTCTGTCTGTACTCTCATGTGATTATGTCCTTAAATGCAGAAGCAGATGTTTTTGCTTTACAGAATTATTTTGCATAAATATGTTATTTTCGTTCAGCAAGTCATAAATTCACTCCTTTATAGCAACATTCTACCTCGGAATGATGGAGTCCATCAACTTTCTGCCAAAATGAATATTTTTCATAATAAGAACAGGAATGAAGTGTCAAAGATTAAATTTAGGTCTCAGGCGATTGCTGTTTCACTCTCAAACTTATGATATATGAGTGAGGCGAAAGAACTTTCAAGATCCACAGAGAGAGCATTTTTTAACAAAGTCAAAATGCTTTACTGCAAACTAAATCTGCACTTGGTTTAGATGTTAATCTCAAAACACAAAGTAAGCACTTTGAGTGGTTCTTGTGTGTGTTAGGCTCCCACTAAAGCAAACTGCCTAGATGGGACTTTTTTTCGTAGTCTTGTGTTTCAGAAAAAAATAATTAAAAAGAGAACTAATCTTAGAAAGTCTTGCAAAAATCATTTTAGGTATGGAAGTTATAGAAATCAGGAATAACTCTGAGACTAAATCGAAATTCATGGATAAAACACAAAAGCATCCTTTTAGAAGCCTCAAGGTGGTAAGAAATCCCCAGGCAGGGAAAGTCAAGTGTGTACACAAAAAGCGAAAAGGTACAAAATTTCCTTTCCTGCCAAACCTTTGTTTCTTGAGAATGTTGTACCTCACTTAGATGGAGAGAACACAGAGAATAAGGAAGAAGGAACCTAGAGTCGGGCTTTGTTCAAGTCGGGGTGCACAGAAAATTCGTCCATTAAATTGAATCAAGAACAGCTACACTGCAAGGCAAGTCGGCCACCCAAATGAACCAAATTGCCCTCCCAAAATGACGTTGATAACATCTCAGCATCTGAGATGATGTCACTAGCTTCGCAACCATTTGGGCAATGATCAGCTCCCAGAGGGATCCTAGTGAATGCAGCTGGTATAAAGAGAGATCACTGTATCAAGAGAGACCACTTTCCTTCCATCACATAATCTCAAAGCCAAAAAATAGTCGTGCAAGAATGAGAGAGCAAACCCCCAGCAGTTGACAGGTCTGCCAGTGACTCAATTTGCACTTCTCAGTCTTCAGAGCTGTGAGAGATAAGTTTCTGTCCCTTATGTGCTATTCAGTCTATAGTGTTTTAGTACTGCTACCCAGCTAAGTTAGGCCCACACACACGTAAAAGCTTCTGCTTCACTCCTCTGACTTTATCATTTACCATGATTTTGTACTTCACTTCTACCCACTCTCTTCAATCCTTTCAGTGTAGAGTTTAAAACATAATTTGGCCATCATCTATAACCACTTAAGTAATTTTTGAAGGAAATAAAAATAAAATTTAGTGCCTATTATACCAAATAAAGAACCAGTAGTTATTTAACATTGTAAATACATGTTCAATTGTGCTGGATTTTTTTCAGCACTTGTTTACTATGGTTGTTTTGTTAAAATTGGGATCTTAGTCTCTTTTCTACTTCAATAACTGACTGTCACAGACTGGAAAAGGTATCAACAATCAAAACAAACAAACAAACACACAAAAACCATTTCCAAAGCCTCTGGAGACTATAAAGTCTAATGTTGTGATGCTGTATCACATTTAACAATTGAGACAGAAGAAAATTAAGCTCAGTTTATCCTCTTTATCGGGAATCATCACCTACGATAACTCATACAGGAGCCTACACACTCAATTGCCTCTTCAAGTTTTCTCCTCTTAAAATTGCTCAGTGACAATTTCAATACGAGTTTCGGAGAGGTTGCCCACTCTCCACCAAGATCTAAGTAAGATCTACAGTCTGTGTCTGGTTACTGCATCATTTGCGTCTCCTCTTTTTTCTAGGCATTGTCTACCTCTTGTAAGTGGCATAGATCTGATCATCACAGAGTGCCACACACTCTGGCTTAGCTGAGTGCTTACTTGGAGTGTTGGTAACTTTTTTCATGGATGAATTTTTTTTTTCATTTTGGGAGAACACAAGCTTGCCTTCCATTCTTGATACAATAGTGCTTTGTGTACCAAAGCCTCTACTTGAGTGTAGCAACACCAACATGTGGAAGCTCAATTAACATCCCCAAAGAATAAAGGGTTACTTCTGAGACACTCATTCAGTTCATAATTAGATGCTCCAGACTATCTAGTTGATGTAATAATACTTGCATTACCATATATCTAAATCTAATTACAGAAAGATTTAAAAATTAATGGACTTTTAATTCATTATTTTATACTAATGAACTCTTTTCCAATTAACCATTATTTCTAAATCTTAAATCAATCCTCTGTGTACACAGAAAAGTCTCATTTACAGAAAAATCTTTTGTTTTTGCAGAGCAGAGTCTATAAGTACTTAGTGTGTCTTTAGTGTGTAGACATGGACGTCACTAAATAAACTCAGGGTCAGGACAAATAAATGCTTTTAAACCACAAGTTAATAAACATACTTAATTACTAATAAAAGTACTTTGAGGTGAATATTATTTGAACATTTTCTTCAAGTTATTAGTCCTACTAGTCAATATCAACAATTGCGATCATTCCTCCTTCCCAGATGATTACTTCGACGACTCTATTACTAGCATACTAGAATAGTTTTGATTTTTGTTTTCTTTTCTGATTTATTTATTTTACTTCTCAACTGCAGCTTCTCCTCCCTCCTATCCCATTCCACTCTTACCTCCTCTTTGATCCCCCATCCACACCTCCTTTGTTTCTTTTCAGAAAGAGGCAGCCCTCCAGTGGGTATGGTGATAAGAACAAAGTATGGCATCAAGTTGCTGTAAGACTAGGTACCGCCCCTTGGAAAAGGCTGACAAAGATAATTCAATATGAGGAATAGGTTCCTAAGAGCCAAGCAAAGTATTAGAAGCAACCCCTGCTCCCATTGTCAGGAGTGTTCCAAGTTACACAACTTTTACGTATATATAAAGGGCCTTGTCAGGCCTATGCAGGCTCCCTGGTTGTTGGTCCAGACTCTAAGTTCCCATGAACCCAGGGTAGTTGTTTCTATGGGTTTGCTTGTGGTGTTTTGACCCCTCTGAGTCCTACACGCCTTTCTCCCTCTCTTCAGCAGAATTGCCCAGACTCAGACTGATTGTCTGTGGGGATCTGTATCTCTTTCCATTAGTTGCTGGATGAAACAACTGGGGTAGCCACCAATCTGATCACAGGAGACGGCTAGTTGAAACTATGCATCCATTTTTGCTAGGAGTCTTAGCTGGCATCATGCTTGTAGATTTGTGGAAGTTTCCCTTGCATCAGGTTTCTACCTGACCCCGTAACGCATCCCCTTTCTGGTTAACTCTTTCAGTTCTCTCCCCTTCCATCCACTCTCCAACCTGATCCCTCAAGTTCCTATCTTCATAGACCCCAGTCCACCCAGGAAATCTTGTCTAGGTTTTTAAATAAACAAATATAAGTGATTATAATGGGTTTAAGTGGTTTTTTTTCTTCTAACACAATGTTCTGGATATGTCAATCAAACATGACCCCACAAATTATCAGGCAGCTTCATTTTGATCATCATGACTTATGTGTTGATATAGTATTGGCAAAACAGATACAAATCATTGGAATTGCTGCATGAAAGCATAGCTGTGAATAGATTTCTTCTTTTTTCCACTTTGGTATTTAGTTATGGGCATATTTTTATATTATAGTAGTTAAACTTTAGTCTATCAAATATCATGTTATTATTTATTTATCTGACAAGTGAAGATGAGATTTGAGGGCTGCAAAGGTTACATTGTTGACAATTGAGGGGTGTGCATCACTTGTGACTTAGGGAAGCCTGTGGTCTCACAATCTATTTGAATATCATGTTTTATGAGATAATACATTTAGACTCTTCGAGTGTCTAAATGTATCTTGAGATATGTGGTAAAGGGAAGGTAACTGAAATTAAAGCATATTCTTGAAATATGTCACAAAGCAAAAGGACCCCATGTCAAAGCAATAGAATTTTATCTTTATTGGTTCTGTGAGTCTTTAATAAAAAATGATCTTATCCCTCATTTGAAAAGCTCCAGTATGCAATATTGCCCTAACAACCCATGTAATTCACAAGGAAAAATTGACTCTTATATTCATCCCTAGCTTATATCTTTACAATCTGAAAGTTCAACCTTAAATAGTAACATTACTTCCAAGGTTACTACTTACATGAATGTTATATCAAGAATGGGAATATTGACAATTATTGTCTGAAAAAACATTTATTATGCATTGCAATGTATATGTGCACTTGCATTTCTAAACCCTGTTTGTATTATAGTGACACCTGTATCCAATCACAGTTTGCAGTATTGCCAACATACCTGTATACTCAGTGAAGAAATTTATATCAGGACATCCCATGCAATGTCAGACAACAACTTGAACCTAAGCCCAGAAAACCACTCTTCCACAATGTATTCTACTAATATCTTGGGATTATCTGCCTTTGGACTACACTACATTGTATTTGAACTGCAATACCTTATGACCATATGAGTCTTCTGAGTCAGCTCTAGAATTTATCCTCTTGTGCCACAAGAATTTTATGTTTCCCTCTAACTGCACATAGCAGATTTTCCACATGTTGTTTCCTGCCGATTACATTTGTCCTAGCTTCTCAATTTCTATGACCATACTTTAGCCACTTACCTTCACATCTAGAGTGGATATTAACAAAAGTTAAATGCCCATTAAAACATAAGCATCCATCAGAAGTGACACGGGTTGAATATGACAGGCACAAGTATCTTAACATCACTGCTTAGCATCTATCCTAACATACTAAACTTCTGTGTTCTCTTCAGAGTGTATATCTGTATATAAGATTAATTTTGGTCTGAGTTTTGCTAATTTTTCAAATTAAAAATATGGTTTATGAAAACAGGATTACATTTCCACCTATATTCCCATTGCCTTCAAAAATTGGACATGAAATATATACTAAATATGAAAATGTACTGGCTTTACTTCAAGTAGAATAACTTTGAATTATAGTTTTAATTTCTTGCATGCCACTGACGAAAGAATTAAATTATGACACAGTAAGTCATGTTGTTATCACCTTAGGAAAAACTCACGGATTTTCCAGGTTGGTCACTTTGTGCTTAAATGGACAGCAAGAAGTAGCAGTGATCTCTGCCTTTGTATGATAGCCTCTGACATAATCTATAATGTCAGACAAGCCCATACATACCAAACCTCCTTTCACTAAGCACCACCAGTGAGTCATGATTTGCATATCAATAAGCACTGTTGGAGATCAAATGCTGACTCCACTCAATAAATATCCAAATTTCAATCAATAACAGATTTCTGAATAGCACATTACATTTTGTGTTTATTTTTCACATATAAAAGCTTAGAAAACAGTAAGAAATGTGTCTTGGAGAAGGTATAGAAAGGATAACATTATTAACAACAAGTAGAGAAAAAATATATATATTGATGATGATTATGAAAATTTAGTTTTAAATAATATAACCAGGATACCCACAGATTAGTTAAATGGCAACAAAGTACCAAAATTCACATGAACTATTTTCTTGTTATAAACAATGATTCTAATACTATCACTTGAGATTGCTGAGAAGAATCCTAGCATGTATATAAAGTATTTTTTATCATACTTGCTAGCAATGTGATAAATATCAACACATATTTTCTAATATTGTTATTCACTTCCACCTCAGAATGGAAATCTTTTTAGAATATCATAGGTTTTTCCATCAAAACAAGACAAAAGATGTGGATGCAATGGAAAGTCTTTCTCCCCTTTGATAGCAGGAGAAATTAGTTGAATCAACTTTTAAAATGAGGAATATTCAAGTTCCTCACATAAGATGATATGATATTTACATATAACTTAAGCATGTGTTCTCAAATCCTTTAAGTGATTCATAGGTGACTTATAATGCCTAATAAAATAGAAGTGTTAATCAAATAGTCACAGTAGTATTTAGAAATCAGTCAAAATTGTCTAATCTGTTCAAGACAGGTGAAATTTTTCAGATGAATGAATCTATAAGGCATACATATACTCATGTGCACACGTATGCACATAGATCCACTCACATGCATGTACATACACAAACACACACACACACATGCATGAACACATGATTGCACAAACCCAAACCACATCTCTAAATAAACCACTATATGATGATAAAAGAACTGAAAATGGTCTCATAACACAACATCATGGTTTGCAATTGAGAAAAATTCATCTCATAGGTCTGTCTTTAGATAGATTTCACACAGTCACTTTACAATGTCACAAGCTATTTTCCAAGTCCAATGAAGTATGATGATCATACACTATATTTGCAGCAACCTGACTATCATTCAAGAATGAACTAATAAAGTATAAGTTCTATTTGGAAGTGGATTATTATAATGGAAGATAAACAGTCGCAAGATAAAAAAATATGCTATACATAATACAGATGTCATTAGAATAAAGAAGAAACAACTTACTTTAGAATATATTGCTTCCTCATGAATAAAAAAAGCAGAAAAGGTATTTTGCTTAAATAAAAATTTAAGATGAGCCTTGAATAATCAGTGAACTTTCACTTTGTTGGGATGAAAAGAGTGGATGTTTTCCAGCTAAAATACTGAGAGAATGCAGCAAATGGGGAATTTTTAGGACAAGGCCAGGATCCACATTGATGTCCAATGTGGTCAATGAAGTGAGCTTGGGAACTGCAAATAACAACAACAACAAAAAAAAAGCCAGCAAGTAAAACCACATTGAGGCATTGAGGTTGAATTTCCCTGTGACCAGTAAGGCCATGTCTATGGGCATGTAAACTGAGTTCAGAAAGCCGAGAAGAAAATTCAAGCTTCTAATCAGGAGAATGGCTTTCTTTAATCTGACTTAACAGGAGAGACAGACAACAACATGCCAACAGTGTGATTTATATTAAGGAGAAACTAAAACCGAGTGATTATTTTTTCTGTAATAGAATCAGAATTATATAAATTATTTGGCATATTGAAAATGTTCAGGGAAAGAGAGAGTTTAAACATATCACATCAGTATATTTAAGTCAATTACAGAGAAAATTTGAGAGACTTTAACAGAAGTAGACAAAAACAATAACAGAAAAAAAAATAATCTTGGTTAAAACATGGCTGGTTTTGGTTTTGACCTTAACCTTACAATATAGCCATTTGTATATAAATCAAACCATGAGATATTACAAAAAGATTGAGGATGGAAATATAGATTTTGGAGTGATCCATGGAGAAGAATAAAGTATTTGAACTGGGAAAGACAGTGTGACGAGACTGCTTTTGCTTGTGTTGGTAAAGAGTAAATGTGCAGTGTGTTAGAGATAGAGGAAAGGAGACTCACCAGAAAACCAAGGGAGTTGAAGAAAGAATAAGATCAAATGTTTCCCATCCCCTCTTCCCCAAATGTGGTTCTTCCTGACAGACATTTGCTGCCCAGTCCTCAGATGTGCAAACAGGTGTTAGAACAATGCACAGAAAACGAGACTATCAGGAAACTCACTAGCATGGCAGTACCCCCTAAAATCAAAAAATACTTTCTAATTTGGAAAGAGGGGAGCTCATTTCAGGTAAGACGGAGTTGGGGGTTCAAACAGAGGAGATAGGGCTTGAATTAGCTGGGGTTACGTGAATTTCAATCCCCAGCCCTTACAAGAAAAATCAGGCATCAAGTACCTGCATGTAACTCATCACTGGAGACAATAAAAGCCTGGGACTTTATTGGTTAGCCAGCCTAGCTTAAATATCCAGTTTGGAGTTCAGTGAGAAACCTCCTTGGAGGAAATAAGAAAAAGAGATAGAGAGATACAAACATCTCTACACCTCTCTCTGACCTCTGCATATACACATAGGAGAATGTACCATACACCACACACATACATACACACACACACACACACACACATATATATATANAAAAAAAAAAACACATTTCACTTCCAGCTATAACATTTATTATATGCCTATTATCATGTCTCATGCACTGTGCACTGGAATTAGAGATACAAATGAGAAAAGATATGCTTCCCTCAAGGAAATCATAATTCAGCAGTAAGAGCAGCACATGCAATTAAGTATGTGAAAACAACCACTTCATGAAACTCCACCATGACAGAACTCTGAACCAAAAATTATGTAGCTAGAGATTGGGGTCATTGATCCCAGACCTGATGCTGAAAGGGAAAGGAGGACTCTAACTAGTCCACGAATGTGTCATGCATGTTCAGACTGACCTGAGAGTGTTGTGCAATAACTTTTTGTACACTGAGAAGAGGTATCTTTGCGTAGGGGCCTTCTGATTGTTTTGTTGTTGTTGTTGTTGTTTGTTTGTTTTGCTTTATTTTGTCTGTATGTTGTATTTATGTCTTTATCTTTATTTATTTGTTTGTTTGTTTGTTATTAATTGGTTTTTCAAGGTAGGGTCTCTCTGTATAACAGTCCCAGCTGCCCTATAACTTGCTGTGTAGACCACGCTGGCCACAAACTAACAGAGGTTCGCCTGCCTCTGCCTCCAGAGTGCTGGCATTAAAGTCATATGCCATCACTGCCTGTCCTGATTGGTTTAATAAAGAGATAGATGGCCAATTAGTAGGCAGGAAGAGGTTAGGCAGGACTTCTGAGAAAGAAAGAGAGGAGATTAATCTAGGCTTGGGAGGGATATCAGAGGACAAGGAGAGGAAACAGAAGGTACAAGATGGAAGAGAGGTAAAAAGCCGTAAAATGTAGATTAACATAAATGGGTTAATTTAAATTATAAGAGCTATTGGATGGAATAAGCCTAAGCTATAAGCCTAGCTTTCATAATTAATAATAAGTCTCCACGTCATTTTTTTATTTGTGAGCTGGAAGCCAAAAGAAAAATCCATCTACATGGGAGATGTGAGGAAACTCACAGGCAACTAGGAATGAAATCAAAAGAAGGTGCTGCACAGACATTAATAAACAGCTGTGATTCGAGCCCACATTTTGTCAGCAAAGGCGAAATTTTATGTTGGATATGACTCGGTTAAGTCAAACTAGAGAATCATGTTGTAGGAAATGGCAGATCTTATTTTGCATTGGTGGATAATGTTGAACTAGAGATGCTCTTTCCAAGTATTTTATTAAGAGATGGCTAGAAACAGTTGTTCTGCAAAAA
>LOEQ01008061.1:29202-40873 GCA_001685075.1 Bramus lutescens
AAAACAAAAAAAAAAACTGCCCTCTTTGGGTCCTTGCACAACCCAATAAATATTTGCAGATTTTAAGTGATAAGACCAGGAGATTTTGAACATTATGCTGCTCTGGAGGAAAATTTAATTTAACAAAAATCACTTTTACTAGTAACATCAGAATCATAGAAGCATAAAATTATAGGGAGTGAAATAGGCATTTCTTGTATCCAAAATTTCAAGAGCCAGGTAGGTCATTTAGGTCTTCTGTTCTTTCCTCTCCTCCCCTCCCCTCCCTTCCCCTCCCCTCTACTCCCCTCTCCTCTCCTCCCCTCCCCTCCTCTCCTCTCCTCTCCTCTCTATCCCTCTCTCTCTTCTTCTCTCTCTCCCTACTCACTCTTTGCCATCATACTTTGCCTTCAACAATATAATATGCCAGAGTAATAACATAAATATATTTGTGTATATTACTTAACTTAAAGTTCTATGGTCAGTATAGGTTGGTGTGGATTGTTTCTCATTAATATTCAAACAGGTTATGCTGAGACTTAGCTCAGTGTAAAAGCTAAACAAAGGGGTTTGTTTTCTATACATAAAACCCTATATTCAACTCCACTTCCAAAAAAAAAAAGAGTAGATAGAGGAGCTGTGAGATTAAATAGAGTTGTTTAAAAAAAAATAAAGATTACAGAAACTCTTCAAGATAACGGAAGCTCTTTTGTGACTAAGGACAGGCACTTTGCTCTACCTGCTCCACATAACTTAAAACCAAAAGGTGCAAAAACATCTTTCAAATCTACAGAGAACTACCAATAAAGAGAACATTGGGCAGCTGTGCTCTATCTCCACAAAAGACCCATAAAATTATAAGAGTTTAAAAGGCCCCTGGAGGGAGTTTAGATAAGCACCAAATAACTTTTGATTTACACTGTAATTTTACTCTGAAATGGTATTCTGTGGGAAGCTATTAATTTCCATCTGGGGCAGTCATTGAAAACATCATCGAATTCCATTTATTTTCAGGGATGGGGCTGTCACTTAAGTATCTTTCTGTTTTATTTGCTTATGTGTATACTGAGTGGAACTACACCATGTGGAATGTAAGTGGTTACATCATGTTCTGCATTATTTGATCAATTTTTATTCCGAAGCTCAGTTAGTATGTGGTGTTAATAAAATTTTCAGTTTTTATGTAATATACTGTTACTCTTTTCTGCAGTAAAATTAGCAATTATTAACAAATTAGTAACACATATTTCCTTAATCTTTTGAAGCCCCTTGATTTATCTATTAGCAAGCTCTAATATTTTAGACAGTTAACATTCAACGAAAGTTGAACAAGCAGTTCATACAGCTCCCCAACCTCTCATTCTGATTTTATTAATACCCTGCCTCAGGGCCTCACATTTTTTAAAGAGAGCAAATCAAATCATTATTTGCTAAAGTTCATAGTCTAAACGAAGTAAAAGCAGACTTTGAACCTAGTCAGCTTCTTCAGTTCTGTACACATGAAAGGCAAAACATCCACTGTTTCCACCTGACATTGAAGCTGGCTCCTTCTGACTCAGGGTGGAACTGAGACGACTGAGAACCAGCCTGGGAGATGACCTTAGCACCATTTACAGTGAGTGCCCCTAATTCTTCGGCCGGCTTTTGGGAACTGATTCCTCATACTGGGTTGCTTTTCCCAGCCTTAATACAAGGGGAGGAGCTCAGTTCTACTATACTTGCTATACCATGCTTTGTTAACACCCTTGGGAAGCCTTCCCTTTCTGAACAGAAAAAAGGAGGAGTGAATGGGGTGAGTGGAGACGAGGGAGGGGAAACTGTGGCTGGGATATAAAATGAGTAAGCAAATTTAATTTTAAAAAAGCTTTCTTTCATCACTAACCATTCTCCAATGAGTAAACCATTATGGTACATATAAGCACTCAAATTACCGACCCACTACTTGGTTTCTGAGTACTCTCTAGTGAACTAAAACTGTTTCCATTTTCCCTTCCTATTTATGGAAATTTTGTTAAGTAAAGGAGAAAGAATCACTTCATTTATGACTCATAAATGTCAGTGAAGTAGTGTCGATTTGGGTTGTGAAAAAGAAAAACCATGAGGTTTGAAAGCAAATTATATCTGTCTAATAAGGAACAACTGGTACCAATCTTATCTAAAATTAGATGCTACGATGAAATGTCTCTTACTATTCATCAGTCATTAATCTGTTATGACTCAAATGCCAGCATATAATACAGACCTTTAACAAGGTGTTTATTCAAGTGATAAGAGCCAGGCTTTAAGGAAAGCTTTGGGTACTCAGAAGAGAAGTAAACCAGACATGACCTTGAATTTGTGGAGTTTGTACACTACTGAAAAAGACACTAACAAAATAGTCACACTGATGAATACACAAAGCTTGGCAGAGGTGAATAGTAATAAGTAATGGGATAGAGTTTCGGGAAAAAAAATCAAAATCCTTACTAGGATTTGGGGACCATGTAAATAATGATCAGACTGAGGCAAGAGGGACAATTACCCATGAATTAAGAGAAAGTAATCAGAACATCCTAGGCGAGGAAACAGGCAAATGAAATGAAAGGAGAAAGGAGACCAATGTGATATTAGTGAGAAGAATCTACTCGGGGACTAATGGGATCAACCTGGACACACAATCAAGCCTTACTAGTGTTTATTATATTACTACATGAAATATTTTTCAAAAGTCTCCTAGGAATATCAGAAGGTACAACTATAAAGTCTCATCAATAGTGGGAGCTCACTGACTCTGGACTGACTGGTAGAAAACCTGCTTAGGACTGAACTAGGTCCTCTGAATGTGGGTGACAGTTGTGGGGCTTGGGCAGTTTGTGGGGCCACTGGCTGTGGAACCAGTATTTATCCCTAGTTCATGAACTGACTTTTTGGGACCTATTCCCTATGGAGGGATACCTTACTCAGCCTAGTTACAGGGAGGAGGGCCTTAGTCCTGCCTCAAGAGATGTGACAGACTTTGTGGACTCCCTATGGGATGCCTCACCCTCTCTGAGGAGTAGATGTGTCCTGGGAACACATTCTGCTCCTTCAGCCAATAGCCTTTAAGATACCAGCCCACTGGGGCATGGTCTCATATACTTTAAAAAGCAGCTGGAACTGTGCACGCTCTCACTCTTGCTTCTGGCTCCTGTTGCAGCTGCTAGACTCTCTGTTTCCTGTTTGCGACGAGATGACTGTTGTTTGGGACAGTGATCTGTAAGTTTTTTCCCCTCGATAAATAACCTTTTTTATTATCCATAATTCTTAACTGGTGTGGGATTGTTTTGCGGCTTCAGATGTGCATGGTGGGGTGGCAGAAAGTTGGGGGAAGCATCAGGAGAGGAGGGAGAGGGAACTGGGATTGGTATGCAAAATAAGAAAAGATTATTTTAAAAATTAAAATAAAAAATAAATATGTAAATATAAAATAGAGTCTCATCAACATGACAGCCTAAACATGAGCTGAACGAGGACAGGAATAAACATGCTAAAATGGGCAGGAGGTGGGGTGGACTTCGGGGAGTCCAGCAGGCCTCAGCACTACACAAAGATCTACAAGCAACTAAGGAATACTGCAAGACGGAAATGGTCTGCCCTAGAGAAGAACAAAACAACTCTTTTCTAATACAAATGGTCAGTTCTGAAAATATACACATATAAGGTTCTGCACCCCAATAAGCCCCTCCACGGCCACGTTGGCAAAATATCTCGAAAATCACAGGAGGCCTGGGCCTCTAAGACAATGGCTTGGAAAGGCCAAATTACCCAATCTTAATCTGGTAGACAGCAGGGGTGGGGGAGAAGGGTGTTTTCCCACCATATGCTGGTGGGGGACAAAAACAATTCCACAGTGGAACCTACAGATGAAATGTTTTTACACCTCAATAAGCCTCTCCACGAACAAAACAATACAAATCAGACCAAATCAAACTAAATTAGAAAAAGACCAGGTTTAATGGATACAAAGTTCCTGGATGAATCTCCAGCCCCACAAAGAGGAGACAGGAAACGTAGACCAGAAAACCACGTGTCTGTTTTTTTTKGGGGGGGGCAGCTTAAATACYCTGTAGGAGTAATCTTGAGCATCTCTGGGGGAGGGATCACCATTTGGCATGCTTTCTGAGATGCAGCAGGGTTTGGAGAGAGATGGGGGTGAAGCTTCCACCTGAACATTTCAGACTCTTTGGTTATATGGATACCACTGTCTAGGTTGAAGCCTCCACCTGAAAAATAAGTAACAATTTATAAAATAAGAATATTATATGTTAGTGTGTGTGTGAGACAGAGTGTGTGTGTGAGTGAGTATGAATGTGCCTATGTAAATGTATGTGAGTGTGTGTGAGTCTGTGTGTGTGTGTATGTGTGTGTCACAAAACAATGTAATAAGAGGCCAGGAGCAAGAAGCAGTGCATGGGAGGGCTTGGAGAGAGAAAATGGAAGATGGAAATATTGTAAATATATTATATTCTCAAAAGCTAAAAGAAATATTTTTTAAAAATATGTTTAGTACAAATTTAGCTTTTAACACCTCAAAGTTTTAATTTAAATCTTACTCCTTAAAAATGATTACTTGAGACAGTGGAGAAATGGCTCAGAAGTTAAGACCATTGAATGCTCTTTCAGGGACCCTGAGTTCAATTCCTAGGAATCACATGGTGGCTCACAACCAATACTTCATTCTGGTATGCAAGCAAACATGCAGATAGAACAGTGTATACATAATAAATAAAATAAACCTTAAGAGTTGATTATTTGAGGGGCGAAGCGATGACATCTTTGGGAGTACTGGCTTTTCTTCCAGTGGACCCGTGTACAATACCCAACACCCACAAGACGGCTGACAATTGAATCTGGTTCCAGGAAATTTAACACCTTCTTCTGGCCTCTTCAATTACCAGACATACAAGTAGTACCTATGAGTATATGTAAGGAAAACACTCATAAAATAGTTTTTAACAGTAAAAATATTCTTTGAAAGATTTTATGCTTTAATATTTGTACATGTAATATTCTTGTTGTAAAACTGTTTGCATCTATCGCAATTCAATGAGACAGGTTTTTTAACTGAAGTGAAATGCCTCAATGCAGAACTACCTACCATCCCAGTTTCCCTGTGTCTGTGGCATTTTTCTTGTGTGAGAGATAGTGTTAAACTAAGAAGGAGAGACCTGGGAAAAATGTGGCATTATCTTCTTAAATAATACCATATATAATGCAAAAAAGTCATTTGCTAATACACTCTTGTTTTCCTTGTGATTATCTATTTATCAAATTGTGAAACTCCTGAGTCAAGTTAGAAACAACTGGAAATCGATGGCCTGTGGGGTCCCAGGACCCATTCTCTGAGATTGAAATTTGCTTGAACTCCAGTTTGGCACCAAATTTTGGTTTAATTGCCTGAATTGCTCTTATTTTCTTTCCCGTTGTGGACTAATAGCTATTGAAACAGTTGTAGAACTGGGGAGTCTGTGGATCCATTCTCCTCAAGCAGATTTGAACAGAATGCAGTGAGTGCAGCTGCTTCTGAATGTGGTAGACAAATTTTCAACTTGATCTGGATTCACGGCTGAGTAGTTGATGACATGAAGATACCTCTTCCCGAAGCAAGCTAGGAATATGAAAATCTCCTACTTCCTTATACCATTCAAGAACAATACATAGATGGAACCTCCTGCTGACACACGGCACTTCGACTGCTAAGTGAGAAGAACAGCAGTCACGGGGACACAGAAAGGAGTCAGGAGAAAAGACAGCCTGGCTTAGCATCTCTGTCACTGTGATAAAATCTCTGGGGAGGAAGCATTTTCTTTATTTTATACTTCTTAGTGCCTGTCCATCATCTAGAAAAGTAAAGTCAGGTCCCGGGAGCAGAGACTCGGAGTACTAGAAGTAATGTGGATTGCTGGCTTGTTTTCCCTGGTTTTTTCAGTTTTCTTTCATATGTAGCCCTGGACCAAGCACCCTAGGGTGCCCATATATATATGAGGTCCACATATAAATAAACCAGAGCCACCTCCCACCATAGACTGGGCACTCCTACAATATTTGTCAATCAAGAATATGCCCTCTGCCCTAGAGAAATGTCCATCCACCAGGCTGGCTGAAGCAATTCCTCAGCTGAGAGTTTGTATTCTCAGGTGAATCTAATTTGTGTCAAGTTGACAAAAACTAACCAGTGCTGCTAGTGAGCACGCTTCCTGTTCGTTACAGTGAGAAAGCTAAACAGATGACATTCCATCTGTTTCAGGGGTAGTTTGGAGCTCCGTGCAAGCAGAGGGAAGCATGCAGTTATGGTGAGTGATAGGCTGCCTGTGTTTGCATTTTTAAATTTTTAAAATGAAGTTTGTGATTTATAATTAAATGGAGAACCACAATAAATGCAGACATCATCTAATAAAAAACACTTTGACATGATCCATAAAAAAATTTAAAGCAAAGGTGGAGTCAAAATCAAACCAATGATAAACTCACCATTCCCCTTTTTAAGAAAAAATAGACATGTATATAAAATAGGTGATTTTTTTGTTGTTTTTTACAAGAAAATGAATTGAAAAAAAAAAACACATTTGCTCTCAAGGTAAAAGCCACTCTCCAGCCATGGAACTTCTTTCTAAATGAGGAAAGCGTGGACAGGCAACAGATATCAGGTCTCTGCATGCGTCTTTGTTACTTAGAAAACAATACACTGTCTGCACCTGTCACAGTTGAATGCCAGACTGGTATTGTCAAATGTGACAGGTTTCTCAACAAGGCAGAATGATGCCGAAGGATTCAGAAAGCTACCAACACATGACTAGGGACATTAATTATAAGTAATATAATCTGTATATGCAAATGCCAAGCAAAGTGTGTTAAATTAAATCATTGGCAACTTTAAAAGTTTATTTGTGTTTCATCAGCATTTTCCCCCAGTGCAGCGCTTCATGGAAACACATTAAGCTAAATGAGGAAATAATGCTATTCACAATGCCTCTTCAGAGATTTCCTGCTATGGAAATGCTACTGTTTACGTCCACCATATTGTCATCAGTCTATAAAATTTAAATACATATAATTAAAATATTCTAATATACCATTAGATATTAGACAATATATGTATTCTATGTGTTCATATGTGATATAATATAAATATAATATGATTTTGCTTATAAATTAGGTATATAGAGGGGATTATTTAGAGAATGCATATAGTCCGTGGCTAATCAGACATCAGAATTTAAATCTGAAGCTCATTTTATACATACCAAAAACAACTAAGGAAATTCATCTAAAAATGTAATTATGTCTTTTGATAAACATGACCCCAAATGGACACAATTAGTTTAATACTCTGTAAGTAAGAATTAAAGTAACACTGAATATTTTTGAAAATGTATCCCCAAATCAAAAGGGAATACAAAGCAATACAATTAATGACATATACCTAATGATTTCTTTTTTGTTCAACAAAAGTTTCAGTCTTTGGCATGTATGTAAAAAAGAAAGTGTGACATTTTAAAAATACCAATAATAAAGATTTTTAAATTATTCTTAGAATATTGTTTCAAAAAAGTAAAGATGATCCACCATATGATCTAACTGGGGCACCCTTGAGCATATACCTAAAAGACTCTATAATGTACTACAGAGATATCTGCTCATCATATGCATTGTGGTTCTATTGGCAATAGCCAGAAATTAGAAACAGCCTAGACATCCAGAAATCAATGGCTAATAAAAATGTATATTTATACAACAAAATATTATTAAGCTGTTAAAACTGAAATTGTAAGATAAATGGATGGAGATAGAAGCCGTCATGTTGAGTGTCATATCCCCAAAAGACTGACAGTAGGTTTTCTTTCTACGTGAATGTAAGATTTTAAGCTTTAGAAAATCTTATATAATGGATACCTTATATAGGTTTGGAGACACTTTGCCCTCAAATAGGTGAGTTGGAAGGGTTCTCAACAAATAAATTATTAGTCTTTTTATTTTTATTGAGGTCTACATGTTTCTCTGCTTTCCTCCCTGTCTCCCCCCTCCCCCTTTAGTCATCACCCAAGGTCCCCATGCTCCCAATTTACTCAGGAGATCTTGACTTTTTCTACTTCCCATGTAGATTAGATCTACGTAAGTCTCTCTTAGTGTCCTCATTGTTGTCTAAATTCTCTAGGATTGTGGTTTGTAGGCTGATTTTCTTTGTTTTATGTTTAAAAACCACTAATGAGTGAGTACATGTGATAATTGTCTTTCTGTGTCTGGGTTACCTCATGTTAAATAATTTTTTCTAGCTCTTGAAGTTTTAGAAAATTGTTACTCTTAATGTTATGAAAAGGTAGTTTCTACTTTCCTTATTGCTTTAAGTAGCATCAGCAACATCATTTTGGTTTTATAAAAATCATCTACGCGTAGTTTAGACCATATCAGTGTGTTATTTACTCAGTGCAATACAGTCCACTACAAAATTCCTGGATGATCACCCAATAACTGCTTTGTTTTTTTTAAAAGCAAAAGTAAAGCTACTTATCCAAGATGAATTGTGCAGGGTCTCATTAATTCCTCGCTAACCACTTCATACATTTTTATGTTGTTTTGTTTTGTTGCAGTTGTTTATAAAACCATCTAGACCTGATTATTTTTTCTTTGATTTTTAAATTGTGAATTCAGTTCTCTTCGTAGCTATAGTGAAATACAAACAGGGATATTATACTAGCTGGAACTTGTGGTTGATTTTTGAAGAATCCATCTGTTTCATTTCTTCACAGCTGTTAATTTCATGTATAATAAATTGTATTGTTCTCCTATGTGTGTAAAGTCTGCAGGGTCTGTAGCAATGTTCAGTTTTATTCTTAGTATGGATAATTTGTGTGTTTCTCTTTCAAATATATCTTGAAGATCTAGCTTTTTGTAAAGTATTTTTCCTCTTGTTTTTTTTTATTTTTGTTTCTAGAATTCACTGATTTTCTTCCTTTAACTTCATCCAGGCTTATGATTCTCTTTTTTCAATTAATCCTTTAGATAGGAAGATAATTAATTAATACAACTTCTCATTTCCAATATATGCATTCATTATCACAAATTTCCTCCTCAGTTCTGCTTTAACTGTTTCTCAAAATTTTGTCTATGATGCACATTATTTTTTATTACTTTAACATTTCTTTTACCTATGGATTATTTAAAACATTGCATATTTTCCTGTTATTTACTTCTAATTTGATTTCAGCAGAGTCTACATATCAGCTTTACCTCTGTTTCACTTTTTTTTTGCACAGGATATGATATATTGGGATTTATATTCCATGAGACAAAAGTAATGTGAGTTCTTTTATGTTGAATGAATTATACTCTAAACATTGATGAGATCTTGTTTGTTGATGAGATTTTTCAATTGTTCTGCATCACTGAGGACTTTTCTGTTTACCTATTCTGTCAGTCTTTGAAAGAGTACTAAAGTCTTCAACTGTAATTGGGAAATTATCAAGGGTTATGTGCTTAATGCATATTGTCTCTTTTGTCTTTAGTATAGATTAAATATTATTGTTCCCTTAGTAGACAAATTCTTTATCATTATATCTCTACTTCATGATTTTATTCAATATTCAACTTTATATAATGTTAATATTTACACTTCACTTTTAGCCATACATCTCTCATTTTAGTTTCAAATCTCTGCATCATCATAGCTCAAGTCAGTTTCTTCTTATATACAGTAGACTGTTGAGCCAAGTTTTATGTGACCTAGGAAACTTCAAGTTATATACTTCAACTACTTTTATGCACTGTAATAATTGCTATAGGAAGGAATAAGCCCTCATATTTTTACATATGTATTTTGTTTAATATTTATACCACTTTTCATTTTCTTGTTGTCCTATTTCTGTTTCCCCATGGATGTCTTGAATATTTTTAGGATTTCCTTTTTTCTGAGTATACTACATTTAAGGGTATCCTGCCTAGCTTTTCAGTAGTTTATCTGAGTATCACATTGTATATATACTCATTACTGTCATCTGGTATTATCATTTTACCAGTCTACATGAAGTATAGAAAATTACATCTCTTCATGTTCTCCCTCTCATAAAATTATTAAATCATTTCAATTGAAAAATATCCTATTTGTTCTAGTACCATTTTTAACTATATAAGACAAGGTCATAATTCTTTCTTCAATTTCCAATATGACTTTAAAAAAAAACTAAAGAGGATGAAGCTTGCTTTTGTTTATACTAATTTTGTTTACTCTATTTTTCCTGCTTTTCCATGGCCCCTGATATGATTATGGCTTTCTGATCTAAGAACCCTGCTCATTAATCACTGTTTAAGTCAATTATTCAGAACACTGTTTCTCTTAGTTTTTATTTTTCTGAAAATCTTTTCTTCCCTCATTACAATAACTGCTCTTCACTGAATATAGAATTCCCTTTTGTGTGTGAACTAGTGCTGTGGGACAATGGTCTTGTAGCCTGTAAAGATTTGTAACTTCTATTGGTTTAATAATAAAACACCAATTAGCCAGTAGCCAGGCAGGAAGTATAGGCAGGGGAACCAAATAGGAGACTCCTGTGAAGAGCAAAGGTTCAGTCTATAGCTGCAACCCAGACGCAGAGGACACAAGACAAGAATGCCTCACTGTTGTAAGGAGAGGGCCTGCTTTTGGTCCTGGTCGCCTTGCCAGCCCACACCCAAAACAATCACAGAGAAACTATTAATGAAAACACTGCTTGGCCACTAGCTCCAACTTCCCATTGGCTCACTCTTACATCTTAATTCAACCCATTTCTGTTAATCTGCATAACACCACGAGGTCATGGCTTACCAGGAAAGATTCTAACCAGTGTCGATCTGGGACAGGAGAACCATGGCATCTGCCATTCTGCCCTTCTTCCCAGAATTCTGTTCTGTCTTCCCCACCTACCTGAGTTCCACCCTATCAACTAGGCCAAGGCAATTACTTTAATAACCAATGAAAGCAACACAAATACAGAAGGATCTCCTACACCACCTCACTGAAAAAAGGTACCAAGCCACATGGCTAACACAGACAAGAATAATGGATCAATGTAAGATATAAGAGTTAATAAGAAGCCTGAGCTAATAGGCTACCAAGTTTATAATTAATGTAAGCTTCTTTGTGATTTTTTGGGACTGAATGGCAGCAAGACCAGGTGGGATAGAAACCTCTGTCAACAATTTGGTCCCAATGTGAGGCCGAAACCACAACTCTGAGATTAAGAGTTTGATGCTCATCAGTCTGACTACAGGGCAAGTAAAGATCAGGCCCACTATCCTCTCTTCCCCAGGGTTCTAGGTGGGGTCATACTTTTGGATTTCTGAAAATTTCTCTAGAGCCATGTTTCTGCTAACCCTATAATGGCTCCCTCAATCAAGATATTTCTCTCCTTGCTCTCATCTCTGTCCTTCCTCCATATTGACCATCCCATTCCCTCAAGTTCTCCTCTACCTTCCCATCTCCCCTCCTCTTCTCCACCTACCCACCCCATTCCACCAACCCCATGCTCCCAACCCTTCCAGTCAATCCTATCTGCTTTCAATTTTCAGGTGGGTCTCTATATATTTTTCTTTGGGTTTACCTTACGACTTAGCTTCTCTAGGATCATGAACTATAGGCTCAATGTCATTTGTTTATAGCTAGTATCTACTTATGAGTGAGTACATACCATATTCATCTTTT
>LOEQ01008061.1:41016-55862 GCA_001685075.1 Bramus lutescens
ACTGCCATACTGATTTCCAAAGTGGTTGTACAAGTTTGCATTTCCACCAGCAATTGATGAGTGTTCCCCTTACTCCACATCTTCTCCAGCATAAGCATAGAACCTTCATGCAGCAACTGATTGAAGCAGAGGCAGAGACCCACATAAGAGCACTGGACTGAGATTCCAAAGTCTGTTAAAGAGTGGAAGGAATGAGAATATGAGCAAGAGGTCAAGACCATAATGGTTCACCAACTGAAACAGATTTCATGACCTAATGGAAGCTCACCAACTCCAGCCAGACTGGAAAGGAACATGCATAGGACCAAACTAGTTCCTCTGAATGTGGTTGATAGTTGGCATGTCTGGGGCAGACTAATGGGTCACTGGCATTGGTACTGAGATTTATCCCTACTGCATGTACTGGCTTTTGGGGATGTTATTCTCTTTGGATGAATATCTTGCTTAGGGAGGGCCTTCCACAAGGCAATGAACCTTACCCTCTCTGAGGATTAGATGGGGTTGGGGTGGGAGTGTGTGTGGAGGGAATGAGAGGAGAGGAAGGAGTGAGAACTTGGATTGATATTTTTTAAAAACTCTAATAAATTTTATAAAAGAGTCTGATGTTCTAACAATCTATCATAATAAATGCTGTCTTTTTATATTTTTATTAGTTCACTGAGAATTTCATATAGTGAATTTTGATCATATTCACTCCACATCTCCTCCAACCCAGTAGAAGGCAGTGATGCAAATGGTTAATCAGAAGTAAGGGAGCAGAAATTGTTAAATAGGGTGGGAGAATTATATGGCAGCATAGAGGAAGAAAAATGGGGAAGTACACTGACACTGAAGGCCTTCCAAAAATACCATATGGAAACATACTATTGTAGAAACTTCATAACATGCACATGAAATATCTTTCTATTCCTTTTCTTTGGCTCATGATGTCTTTTATTATTTCTCATGTGAAAGTCCCAATCATTCAAATCTTTTTCCCACTGTATGGAAAATGGGTCGTTTTACTCTGAGGGCCATCAACATCATTTTCTTTGTCAACAGGTTGAAATTTTTATTATATGTTTTGATGCATGTTTATTTTGGTATAAACTATTAGAAATTTAATCAGCCTCTTGAAGCTGGAGGCTTGTATGTTTTATCAAATTTGATGTATTTTCCAGGCATCATTTATTCAATTCCTCGTTTATCTCAATAAACTCCAGGGAGATTTTACTATACTTCTAAACTTCCTTTTTTTCAGTCTTTATTGATCAGATTGCATTTTTTCTCTTATTCTGTCTTCTAGTTCCATAAATTCTCCTGACCATTTCATTCTGCATTGCATTCCACCTATTATATTTTAACTTCTTTTAAATGTATTCACTTTAGGTTTAAAATATACCTTTGAAGAAGACACCTAATTTATTTTCTGGGAATCTATACTTTTTAACTTGTTTCTTGCAGAGTTGCCTTTGAACCTTTTTTGATGATAATTGTTCTAAACATTTGTCCGATGACACTAACATCAGTGTCTTAGTAACAAATGAATAATTTTTGCCCATTTTCAGATATTTCTAATTCTTGGAATGATGAGTGATTCTTGAAATTAAAATGGATATTTTGAATAATAATAATAATAATAATGTTGTTGTTTTTTAATGACAGTTCTCTGGCTAGCAGGTTATGGATACCTCACTATCTTCCCCACATTGTTTCCAATGACAACAGAAGAAAGTAGGAAGTCACTTCTCACTAGTAAGTAGTGATAAAGACCCGACTTTCTTTTCATACATCACAGCCTCAGTGGAGAAGGGTAAAGGACTCCTCATTACTGACTGAGGTGGGGAGGCTCAGCCCCTACCACCATCACCAATGGTGTCTATGGACAGTGAGTTCTTCTCCTCTCCAGAAGGGAAGAAGGCCTCTATTCTCTGCTGAGTCTTATCTCTCAATGTTGAATTAGATGCTTCATCATGGAGCATGGAAGAGACACTCTGGGTTCCTCACTGGACATTAACTGCCATGGCTTTAGCAGAAATTACAAGATCATTGCTTGTTCTGTTTTGTTTCTGAGATACTTGACCTAAGTCCTGCAATTGCTGTTTTTTTTTCCCCCTACAAGTACATCCTTCTCCCAGTTATGGCTAGAGGGGACAGGTTATGCTGTAGCCATTTCTGTAAATGCCGGAAGAAAAAAAGACCCAGGGAACCAATCAGCCCAAGGTACTGAGGTTTCCAGATCAGTGGTTCTCAACCAGTGGGTTGTGACCCTTCAGGGAAAGGGGGTCAAATGAGCCTTTCACAGAGGTTGCCTAAGACCATCAGAAAACTCAGGTATTTACATTATAATTCTTCACACTAGCAAAATTAGAGTTATGAAGTAGCAACGAAAGTAATTTTATGATTGGTGGGTCACCACACTATGAGGAACCATATTTAAAGTTCACATCATCAGGAAGGTTGAGAACCACTGCCCTAGATAGTTTTTCATTCCCACCTCTTAACTTCTGTTAGAGTGTAGCTGTCACTCAGGAATATGATGATATCTAACAGGAAGAAGACAGTATTTACATCTCCTCCATCTTTACAGAGGCAGAGGACATCTCTTCATTGTCTATCAATGTATTAATTATTTGCTTCTTGTTTAAAATTAGATGGATAATGAGTTCTTGAAAGAACTGCAAAGAGTTTGGAAGAGGAGGGCACAAAGTTAAAAAAAGTCGGGGAGGGAGGGGGCAAATTTCCATGTTCTGTTTCTTTCTTTTTTTTTTTTTTCAGGAGAGCTCAGTTTTCAACGGTTGTGGCTATGATTGCTTCCTGCTGTCTCCTTGGGAACAAATGACAGTTGTGAGCTCTTCCACAGCTGGCACCTACTTTCCCACGCATGCCCTGCAGTCATATTGCTTCCTCTTCTGACAGCTTTTCTTTTCTCCCTGCAGTGTTTCCTCCCCTAAGAACTCATAAGGAAGGGTCAGAAAACACAGAAATTGATTTTAGCCCAGGCTGCTTCTGCTTTGCTGTCCTAAAGCCCATTAACCAGAGTCCGGCCTAATCCTGAATAAAATATACAATAAACAAAGACAAGGCAACTGGGTCTTGCATGTTTGCCCACCCTGGTAATTTATAAAATCCTATCAATGAACGAATTTCAGAAAAGTTCATTTAATCTTTCCTCCAGTGTACAATTTACTCCCACTCTGAGAAGTTTGCTCTAATATTAGTTACCTTGCCCAAGAAGTACCAAAGTGCTATTCCAGTCCACTCTTTATATTGTTACCGGATTCCAAAACGTGAATGCTTATTGCCACCACATCCTGCAGAAAATGAGTTCCTGTATGCAATATGCTAAACACAGATTCATAGCATGGTCTATGATCTAGTCAGCCACATGTCCTGTGAATTTTAGTCTTCGGGGGCTCATTTTGCATCTAATTTTCCTTAATGTAAGACCATATTGTTACATGAGACCAAACTATGGCAAGAGCTTTTTTATTTTTCCATTAACTCCTGTTGTCAGCCTCATGTTGTATTTCAGGTTGAATTTCAGAAAAGAGGAAAGCTTTTCCTCCCTCTTTCTTGTACAGGAAAAAAAAACCTGGAAAATTCAAAGTCAAAGTCATAGATGCTGTGAAAATTCATCTCACAGAATTCATGCAGAGGTCACAAACCTCTTGCGGCATAAATGACAACAAATAGAGTGCAGTTTAACAGATCCTTCTTCGAAAGGCGTCCACAACCGTTACAGAAGGGAGCTCAGATTTAATTGGCAAGTGTGGAGGCTGCTTGGTGAGATACTCTGTCTTTCAGATCTGATAAGAACTGGGAGCCTTTGAAAAGGGAAATCTTAAGGTTAGGTAGCAAAAGTGTTGAATGGCTTTCCTTTGTCATGCCTTTCCAATGCGTGAAGGGGTGGAAAGGGCAAACTTAGAAAGCAGACTTGCCAGAATATGCTCAAGAGTGGGTACAGGACAACAGAATGAAGTGTTCCTTCCTCCCACGGAAGGCCGTAGAAATTGAGAAGAATAAGAGCTTCACAAACCAAGTGTAGTTCTTGGTGTGGGTTTATGCAGACAGAGAGAGATTAAGATGGCTTTTGAGTTATTTTTACTTTCAAATTGAAAAGGTGTCATATATATGAGTCACTGACAGGGCTCTTCAAAAGTGGAAGTCTTGGTATGAACATAGCTTTTATCTCTTTTGAACAGTATTGGCATACACCTTTATGAACATGGATTAAATCAAGGAAGCAAAAAGTGAAAACTCATCAATAGCTGTTTAATTAGCAGACCTGAAAACAGAATAGATAAACTTTGCAAACTGGAGTCAATAATAAATGCCAGATTATTCATGGCAGGGTTTAAATCTAATGCACTGCAAATGAAAACTAAATGCAGAATATTCAACACCCACGGACAAGAAAACTTCCTGAAACTGACAAGTTAGTCTCACAAAACAGGGACAAAAAGCATAGCAATGACTGTATCTGGGTAGAAATACACAGCATCAACTTCAACACAAAAGAAAATGATTAGCTACACTAAATCTAACAATTTAATATTCTAAGGACAGAAAAGAGCTGCATACTTTGAAATAATATTTGGACTTACAAGTGTTCTACGTTCCATGAAGACAAATTGTAATTGAGGAGATGTTGATTGCTTTGCAAAAAAAATGTTTCTTATGAAAACCTCTGTCACAGTTGTAAACACTAAACACTGAAATTATTAACAAAATACTGCAAGTACTGTAGAGTCTACAAACATTTTATTATAAAAATTTCAAAGCAATAAATAAGGCTAGCTCCTTTTCAAAACTTGCTTTTATTATTATCATTGTTGCTCCTTTAAAATCAACACAAGCAGCTATGCCATCAACAAACTAAGACTTTTTTTAAAATCATAGAAATTTGCTAAAAGCTTTCCAAGGTCAGGATTTTGAGGATTTATTGAAATAAATTATCTCCACATACGTATCGCCCATGGCTCTTTTCATTAAATAATTAACATTCAAGAAACTGTCAATTACACTAACTACATTCAGTTTTACCAACAAGTTCAGAGAATGCTGAATCTCAAACAAACTCCCATAAAGCAACTTCTCAAGGATAAAGAGAAAAACAGTGTAAAAGGGTACCAAGTTTTTGAATCTATGTACGCAATGGTTGTTTCGAATACTTTATGTGAAATGTGTGAAGAACCAAGAACGTCTGGGACCTGGTCACCCCATAGTGTGTTGATTCTGTATCTCTCTCACAGAATAGAATGAGGAGAATAAGGAGAGCCGAAGAAGAAGGATTTGAAAAACCTCAATCACATCTTGTCAGTAATGCCTTTTGAAACATATTTTCCCATCTCTCAATGCCCACCTTTTTTCCATGGACAAACTATATAGACTTTAACATTGTCTGGTTTAATTTACCAAAGAAGAAAAACTGTTACCAAGGCTTCCTGCTCACACAATTCTAGTGGCAAGAGGGACCAGAAAATATAGAAGAGATATACAAGGTAACCTAATGCAGGAATACCAAAATAATGCAAATTCAGCCTTGGAATGGGGCTGGGATCATTTTTGATTCGAGGACAAAGGTGGATCCCTCCATTCTAAAGTCTTAGGCTTACCCTTCTGCCCCACACATTAAACCAGGGGCACCTGAAGTCCAGAGGTCTGTGATTCTGATGTTCAGAACACTCTGAATGACTGTTACTGAAGTATAGTATTTCATAGTAGTATCTCATGAGCTGGGTTAAGAACCTGCCATGCCTTCTCCTCTCCCCAGCAGGCACAATTGCTCCTAGCAGCAGTAGCCTAAGAGTACATGATTTCAAGAACAGTATGGCTTGTAACTTACATTACTTCTAACAGATTAAAACCGCTTGCAGAAAGGCCTGCTCATGGCTTCTTGTTTAGCCCCATACTTAAAAAGTCCAGTCCATAGCAAAAGCCATCATTTCTGGAGATAAAATGTCCAGTGTTTCAAAAAGGAATAAGGAATGTCATGTAGAAAGTATTACAATGAATAATTAAATTTGTCACTTGTCCAGATACTAATTTTTTTTGTTTGGTTGGTTTTTCAAGACAGGGTTTCTCTGTGTAGCTTTGGAGCCTATGCTGGAACTCACTCGGTAGACTAGGCTGGCCTCAAACTCACAGAAATCTGCCTGACTCTGCCTCCCAAGTGCTGGGATTAAAGGAATATGTCAACACCTCCCAACTTGTCCAGATAATATCAAGGTCATGTATTTTAGTTGTTTTGTTACAAATGCAATGCAGTCAAGCTGGACTCTCTGTATATCAAGGGGCAGTTAGGAAACATCTCTTCTAGTCGCACTAGTCTTAGGGACAACTCAACAGTTAAGGTGAAAAAATGCTATAATGTCTGATGCTTCTAAAGTCTCTGTGCAGCAAGTAGCAGCAAGCAGCTGTCAGTGTAGAAGCAACGTCATTCTATTTCCCTACATGCTTTGTTCAGAATTCTCTTCTGTGCTTCCTCCACGACATTATTTTCACCTTGCACAAACAGGGCAGGTCTCTCCTCTCCTCAGGAGACTTGGGAAAATGACTTCTCTACATCTCAAAAGCCTCCTACTAGGCTCCACTTATAACTCAAAGGAGACAAAACTCTCCTCTAGGCAGGAACTGACAGAGGCTTGGTGTGAGTAGAGATAGATGCATTTTGGGCATCCTTTTTTGTTACATCCTTGCAGGCTACATAAAGTGTCAACATATTACACATATATCTTTATAGAAAGCAAGGTTCTCTAGAATTGCAAGCAGCAAACCTGACTACCATGTTCCAGACCAGAGGAGATCATTCCTACCTAGATAGATTCTGCACTGTGTTACATGAAACAGGAAATAAAGCATTGTAATTATAACCAGACTGACTATAGCAATGTTGCATTGCTGAATTACCTGTAAAAATCTTGTATATATTCCAGGAAAAGCAAAGCGGGGTATATGACAAATTGGGTGTAATAGTACAGATTGCCTTTCTTTCATTGATCCCTTCATGGCTGAAGTACAAGAGTGAACTACATATGGTAAAATCATGTTAACTATGCCCACTATCTCAATAGACTCTACGACCCTAAGAGCAAAGGTGTGCTATGGCACTGAGGTAGCCTGTGACCTAGCAGATAACTGCAAATCCACAGAAGTAAGGCAGCATAGTAATCAACAGACAGGAGTTACCTATGATTTTTCCATTAGTGTGGACAAAGAAAGAAAAGGCAATTACATGTATCTTTTCAGAGTTAAAACCAATGCCTCATAAACCAGACCAGCAAAACGGAGAGAAGCACTGTGGAGCAACTGTATTCACAGTTGGTGGTTGCATGTTAAAAATGTAAATGAATTTGTAGAAAATTAAGTTCAAAAGTTGCCTTGGAGGAGTTATCCTCACCCAATTGAAGAAGGCCAAATACTGGATGAGCTAAGCCACCAATATTGAAATACAGCAAACAGTAGCAACCAGAATGATCTCAGAGATGTTGTTAGTTGTTGCAGAGAATCCATGGCAGAGAAAAGTAATTCATGTTATGGAAGGTCAGGAGCAGAGTGAGGATATGCTGGAGTTTTATAGATTTTCAGTTTTAAGGGCGGGAATAAGACACACAATGTATGTATGTATGTATAAACATATGTTTGTATATGTGTGGATATATGTATGCATGCATATATGTATGTATATTGAGAGAGATAGAACTTAGCACAAATACATATATATGATTATAGTGACAAGATACTATCACTAGATATTGTTGAGGACCTCAGTGTAAAAGGAGAGTGCTCTTTCATTTCTTAGTCACCCAGACCCAAATAATCACACAGAAACTATATTAATTGCAACACCATTTTGGCCTATTAGCTCAGGCTTTTTATTAACTAACACTTGCATCTTAAATTAACCCATTTCTATTATTTTACATTTTACCACAAAGTTTGTGGTTTGTTGCCTGTTGATTCTTCGGTGATGGCATCTGCCTCCTCTGGCAGCTACATGGTATCTCTTTGGGTAGTTGCATGGCATCTGCTTCTTTTGGTAGCTATATGGTAGCTCTTTGACTCAGCCTACTCTCTCTATATATATCTTTTCAGTTTTCCTGCCTGTCTTTACTCTGCTAACCTAGTAGTTGAAACAGCTTTATCATAGTTTTATAGTATTAAAAGTTTTAAAAGCAACATGTATACAGAAGAACATCGCATATTGCCTCAGCTATACCAGAAAATAGCAAATGCTTTAACATGACATTACAGTGTGAAGGGCAAATAAAACGAGAACAGAGATTGCATGTTGTAGCTAGATAAGAAGCAAAAAACAAAAGGAAATTTCCAAGTTTGCTTAATCCACTCTTAGAGCAAGCAATTCCAGTGTCAGGGGATCAAATCCTTGCCTATGAAATACGTATTACACCCTCCTCAAAACCGTGACTCCAATGATATAATAACCTCTACTGAATTCCAACTTATACACATTCTATCATCTTTAAATACACTGGGGATCAGGCTTCTGGAACATGAAACTTTGAGTGAGAAACTATATTAAAACTAAAGTACGCCCTCATAGAAAGATCTAGAATGATATTGAGCAAATACCTGAATACTTGAAGCCCTAACAGAATGATAAAGTATCTCTGGATCAGGATTGTAGACCAGATTGAAGAGGATTGGTTTAGAAAATACTAAGACTTCAGTTGAATATCCACAGTCACCAGTAGAACAATTATCAACAAAGCATACATCAAAAAATCAATACCAGCAAACTGTATACCTAACAATATAGATGAGGAATATATGTGAGTATGTGTATATGAATATTATATATATTATTTACTGGAATTGATGAACTGGTCATAATATTAAAATGTATAAATATCTCATGCAATTTGATCATGCTGAAATCAAATTAAATATTTTTTATCATTATATTTGAGAAAAAATGATTGTTAGTACACAGAAAGAAATAGGGCATGGTAAGTGTTAGGAACCAACCTCAGCAAAAATATCTTTTACCAGGGTAGGGGTGTGGGAATTTAGAATATAGAGCTGGGTGAAAATGATAAAAACAAAAATCACAAAATAGTACTGGGAGGGCATTGCAATGAATACTGAAAATGGCCCACATTAATTTTTCTATATACTTTTATACCCAATGCAAAAGGGGGGAGAACATAACATTATTATTATTAGCATGATACAAAGGACAACTCAGTTAACCACTTTAACACTTTGAGACATCCAGTCATTAGCATTCTGTTGTTTAGGCATTGAAGCCACACTTGACCAAATATCCTGAAGGCTGCCACTCCCCCAGGGAGCCTCATATTACAAAAGAAGGAGCAGAAGTATGTTTTCATATCCTGACCATCTGCCAGGATGGAATGGATCTTCTTGTATGAGCCATCTTAATGTCAAAAGAGCTAAGAAATTATGTCCCGAGTTGGGACGTGCAGCTATACTTGTCAACCATTTTGAGCAAATTCCAAACTCTCTATCAAATAAGGCAGCAATAGGCTCACATTTTTAGGCCTCCAAGGTAAGAAAGAGCAGGCTAACATTAAGGCAAGACTGAAGAAGCAAAAGCTGAAGAAGATGAGATAGAAGCAATGAATGAATGAACAGAAGCTGACATGTCCACTATTTATCAGAATACTCCATATTCTGGTATTCCTCTCTCTCTACAATGGGAATTGCCTGCTATGGTATTCCATTGAGAGTCTGTGGAGATTAGCTAAAGGAACAAGACAGGTAAATAAAGCTTAAGTTATTGCAGTCTTTCTTAAGCACAAATGGGATGAAATGAGATTTAGAAGAAGCATTATCCTAGAACTAACTCCCCAGCAGAGTTCAGGAAACCTCCATCACTTACATCAATTAAAAGTGACAGCCTCTACCAGGAGAAGTGTGAAGAAATAAAGGATAACTGATGGTGCTTTGTAGCTGTGGGAATGGATTACATGCCTCTGATGATGTGTTCTGCCTTTTGGGCCCTGATTTAATGTGGCATGCATGATCACAGAAAAAAGCTCTTCTCTCTTTCTACTGTCATATTTTAAACACTCATGAATAGAGGTTAACTGAATTTCTGTATTCAGTTATTTCCAAATGCCCTTTTAAAGCTACCAATTGCATAGACAGTTTACAAGAGTTGTCCAAACCTTGCTCCTCCCTCTACAATGACAAATGGGCCCAGGCCCCTGGTCTTCAAATTATAGAGTGGACATTGAAAGTACTCCTTTCCTCATAATAGTTTCTAGGCAATTCTCATTGCACTTGTGATACTGAAACATTTTTCATTTTGTGTGTATATGTGTGTATGTTTGCATATGAATATGAATACACTTATAGATATGCATATGCACACTAATGTGTACATGGATGTGGTGGATGAAGGACAACCTCAGGTTTTTCCATAGGTGCCTTTCACATTGCTTTCTGAGATCTGAAACAGGATCTTTCACTGACCTAGAACTCATCAAGTAGGCTAGTCTGTCTAGGAGTCTCTGTCCCTGTCCCTGCTATCACAGTATTGGGATTGGAAGTGTTTACTGCTGTCCTAGTCGGGGCTACTATTGCTGGGATGAAATATAGTGACCAAAAAGCCACTTTGGGAGGAAAGGGATAATTGGTCTTAACTTCCGCGTTGTAATCCATCACTGAAGAAATCCAGGACAGGAACCCAAATGGGTCAGGAGCCTGGAGGCAGGAACTGATATAGAGGTCATGGAAGAGTGCTGCTTATTGACTCTCATCATGAGTAGCTCAACCTGCTTTCCTATAGAACCTAGGCCGACCAGCCCTGTAGTGTCCCCACCCCGAAATGGGCTGGGCCCTCCACATCAATCACTAACTAAGAAAACGCCTTCCAGCTTGGTTTCATAAAGAATTTTTCTCAATTGAGGTTCCTCATTCTTGATGACTCTAGCTTGTGTCAAGTTGACATAAAATTATCTAGGACAGTTGTCATGACTGCCCCTCTCCCTACACAGACCCTTTTAGTTTGATTGAATTTCTGAGGATCAAACTCAAGGCCTCACACTTTCGAGACAAGCATCTTAATGGCTGAGATCTTCCTCAGTCCTCCTCGGAGTTGTTTTTCTTAAACTGGACAGATTTTAAAGAATATCAAGAAATGACAGCTGAGGTGGCAGCAGCTCTTTGTCAACTTATAACTCAATTTTATGAGTCGATTTTTACTGACTCTTTGAGGGGCTTATCTAGGGAAACTGTTTAATTCATACTTGCCTTTGATAATTGTATTCATCTTTCTGTACTTACTGATAAGTACATACTCTACCATTTGAACCTTATATGGAAATAGATTGTGCTTGCTTATTTCTGAATTTGCACACATAAGTGCAGTGAAATTTAAGTTAAAAGACAGCTTGTGTTTGAAAGTCCAGAAAACAAAAAATGGAAAATGAAATATCTTTTGAAGAAAAACTAAGGCATTAGGAACAAAAACATTCTACTTTGGCAGATTAAATTTTCTTTGTGCACACATGCCTCCTTTAATGTTTGTGAGGGTAACAAGAGTGAGCAAAGAATATAAAGCATATCCTTAAACACACTAGCTACTATCAGCCTTATGTTTGGAGATAATGAAAATTCTTACCGTTGTTATCTTTAGCCATTTAATTAAGTTTCATAATATGGATATTCAACTCTCCTATCTACTGAATAGTAAGTAGTGATATCTGCATAGCTATAAAAGATGATAAATTTCAAACATATAAAACGTATTCGATCTAAAGAGAATTCATCCACTGTAGACAGGGTCAACATTATGATATCCACATGAAATGTTCTTTCAATATCCACTTTTGGAAAGTAAGGATTATAATATATCTATTTCATATAGCTCAGTGAAGATTAAAATGGATAATCCATTTAAATCATTTCACAATACATATCAGAGTATATTAAGAGTTCAACAAATGTTAGAATGGATAGAAATATTACTTAGGCAAGTCCTACCAGGAGGGGCAATGTGTTGTTTTTCCTATCTAATTGTCCTCATTCCTAAAATATTCATTCTTCCTTCCTTCAGTACCCAACAGAAATCTCACAGAAAATCATTACATCCAAGACACTCAGAATTTTTGACTGGCTCTTGCTGAATTAGCCTATTCTTGTAAAATCCAGCTTGCCATCTTCCTATACCTGGATAGAGACAGAAACACATTGCAAACATATGACCTGTATGAGTTTGTATCCATGCCTACAGATCTTAAATGAGTGCTATAGGGGAACCATATAACACATCGTTGCGCATTCCCTAAGGCATGTTGTTATTCATCCCATGCACACAGGAATTCTGCAACCTCTTCTTAATGAATGTCTTCATCACCTCCCTCCACCTTTACTCTTCCTCAATCCTTGCTTAAATGTTAAGTTCTGAGGAAACTGCCCCCACTGTTTTGCTGGAAGATTTTCCAAAGCTCATCCCCTTGTAATTTACTATACTGTGAACATACATAATAGGTGTGTTGTTTGTATTCCCTAATACCATGTGAAGAGATTCATATCAGGAATTTAAAACCCTGTCAGGAACTGAGACATCGTATCAAGTATTTGTTGAGTGACTGCACCAACACAGAAAGGCAAATGGATGAAGAACTCAAAAGTCAAGCAGAACTCTAATTTCTTAATAATCAAATGATGGACTGAAGATTATCAAAAGGCAAAAATAATAAAAACAGAGAACAGGGGTCTCCCACTCAAGAGAAGCAATTTAGAATGATATAAGTAGATGGGAGAATAGAAAATATAAGAGATGAAGGTATTTAAATTAATAAGCATCTGAGGTAGACTTATGATACAAAGAGCCTACAGATACATTACGGAAGATGGTTCTTTCACTCATACTAGGACTTAGAAGATGTATAGCAGAAGCAGTAAGAACCATCAGAAGGCTGATCCAGATTTGTCCAGATTTTATCATCAAGGATGCAGCAGCAGTACTACAGAGAAAAAATGTCGCAAGGACTGACCTGAAAAATAAACTATACTAAAATACACAGCATGTATACCAAGAGCTCCGGAGCCCTTGAGTTTAGCTCTGATGGTTGTTAACTACAGAATAAGGTCAGTTATAGGGCTTAATTTTCTTTTGCTTATAAAATAAAAGTTTAGGAACTTAGGAATAGTTGCTCTCAATTTATTTTGCTATTTCCTAGTTTCTCATTCTGAAAATCCTTTGAACATCAAAGGACTGGTTTTGGGGGTTTCGTTTTTTGCTTTTTTTTTCTTGCCTAAAGATGCTTATTAAGACCAACTGTGGCCCGTTGAGAAACTCAAAGTGCTGTGGCCTTGATGGTTCCCTATAAACTCCCAAATTCTACCCATGAAATCATTTACAAAATCAGAAATTTGTTTTACAAATGTCATCTGGGATATTTAAATTCTTCCCTCTCTGAATTAATTTTAATTATTTAATGCTACTGAAAAGGATGGGGAGAGGGAAAAACCAGCATAACCCATACATGTGTGACACTTGTCCCTAAGGTGAAGAAGCAAGGAGATGCCATTACATCATTTGGGATTTAGGGCTGTAAAATCCATCCTCTAGTTGCCACAAAAGAATAACTCACTGGATGAAACTACATGGTTTCTGGCACCAAACAGCCAGGAGTGATTGCTCTGAAGCAGGAGCAATGCATTTCTTTCCACAGAGCTGCGGGTCTGAGCTAGCTTCTGCCTCCAACACTTAGTGCCCACAGCAGTCAGGCCCAACTGTAGGAATCTGCACCATGTCTTTCCTGACAAATCATATACGTGTGCCACGATATTTAGAAGATATAGAAATCATATATTGTTATTTAAGCCATTCCTGTAATGAACTTGCAAGTTACAAAGCATTGGTAAAGGAGTCAAGAAAGGTGGTTCTGAGGTTAAAAGAGCTTGTATTTCTTCCAGAGGGCCCAAATGTAGTTCCCAAATCCATGTGACATGGCTCACAACCTTCTATAACTCCATCTCCATAGCATCTAGTCTCCACTGGAACCCATATTCACAAGCATATACCTACAAGTAAACACAAAGGCCTACTTAAAATTCAAAATAAGAAGGATAAATCCTTTATTAAAAAATAGTATCTAACCTGGAACCAATTTAACCTAATTATAGACTATTTTAAAGATATTCCTATAAAAGCTTCTACGGTAAATCATTTCTACTGTGAGCACTGTCTTCCTCACCACCAGCTTGATTTTCATCATCTGTCATTTCCCATGAGTTACTACCAATACCATCCATGAAAGAAATTTATTCCTTTTATTGAAACTATATTATCATCATCACTATTGTTACCATCAAAGGAAGAGTCTAATGTAGGCAAGGATGATCTTGAATTTCCAAGTGGTTGAGGTTGGCCTTGAATCTAGGTTCTCCTTATTTTGCTTTCCAAGTGCTGATGTTACAAATATGTTCCATCATTCCTAGTCATTACATTGTTAGTATTGCTCTGATTAGAAACAAGTAGTCTTTTCACTGAAATTTATAATTTCTATCTTCAAAATTTTATTATTTATTTATTTTTTATAAAAATTTCCACCTCCTCCCATTTCCCTCCCCCTCCCCCCCACTATCCCTCCTGCCCTTCTCCAATCCAAAGAGCAGTTGGGGATCCCTGCTCTGTGGGAAGTCCAAGGTCCTCCCCCCATCTAGGTCTAGGAAGGTGAGCATCCAAACAGACTAGGCTCCCTCAAAGTCAGTTCATGCAGTAGAATCAAAACCCAATGCCATTGTCCTTGGCTTCTGAGTCAGCCCTCCTTGTCAGAGAGCCTGGACTGAGCACATACTCCATCATTCCTAGTCCAGTTGGCCTTGGTGAGCTCCCATTAGATCAGCCCCACCATCTCAGTGGG
>LOEQ01008062.1:12552-29582 GCA_001685075.1 Bramus lutescens
GGGGAATCCCACATCATATCTTGATGATGATGGAAAAGACACTCTCATTTAAACAATTATTTAGATTCTTTTAGTGAATACATTATTTTAATTTCTATACTTCAGAAGAACTTCCTAGTTTTTTTTTGTTTGGTCAACTTGAAACACACCTAGGAAGAAGATAATACCTCATCAGATTGCCTGTAGGCAAGTCTGTGGGGGCATTTTCATTATTTATAATTAATATCAGAGGACTGAGACCACTGTGGTTGGTATCATCCCTGAGCAATTGGTATAAGAAAACAGGTTGAGCAAGTCATGGGGAACAAGTCAGTTAATATCACTCTTAATTTCTGCCTCTAAATTCCTGCCTAAAGTTTATGCTGATGAGGGATTGTAACATAAGAATTAAAAGAAAGTTCCTTTCGGCCATTGTGTTTTATCTGTCCCTAACTAGAAAAGAGAGCTAGGAGAAAACATTTATTAATTGCCTATTTGCTTTAAACAAAACAAAATAATTATAAGTAACAAATGCCTATTTATTTTCCTATACACAAACCAGAAAATAAAATCACACTTCTCATGCGGGATTTCTCTCTGTATACTGTGAATACCAATGGTTAATAAAGAAGATGTTTGGGGCCTGTGATAGGGTAGAACAGAATTAGGAAGGGAATACTAAACTGAATGCTGGGAGAAAGAAATCAGAGTCAGAGAGAAGCCTTGTTGCCCCTCCAGAGACAAACATGGGATGGAACCTTGCCGGTAAGTCACAGCCATTGGTGATACACAGATTAACAGAAGTGGGTTAAATTGAGATATAAGAGTTAGCCAATAAGAAGCTAGAGCTAATGGACCAAGCAGTGATTTAGTTAATATAGTTTCTGTGTTGTTATTTTGAGTCTGGGCAGCCAGGAATGAATAAAACGCCTCCTACAACACACTTCAAGCAACTATTAAAATTAGAGAGCAAGTGAAATAATGGAAAGCCAAGTAAATTCCATGGAGGTATTATTTTTAAAAATAACAAAGATGCTTTAGTTGCTTTGCAAATGAAAGCCAAATGGAGATTCTTGGTGGACATTAAGAAGGCCAGTAATATTATAAAGCTAAACAAATCTCCATAGCCCTTTAAACCAGGATGGCTATGTTGTATTTCAAAGACAACTTGGGTTTATCAATTAATTTTACACATCAATGGGATTGTTCACAATTGAAAAAAGAAGCCATGAATGAATTGAGAAACACAGCAGACAGAACATATTTGATTTTAGTAATCTGAGATAGATACTTAAAAAATAAAATTAAGTTGCATGCAACTTTCTCATGCCATCAGCAAAGAAAATTAATAGAAATACAAATTAGAAGTAACAACAAAAAAATCTTATTTTATTTTTGAAGAACCATCCAACCAAGCCTAACAGGGATTAGTGCTAACTATAGTCATGTTTAATATCCACATTAATCACCTAGAAATGAGAGTAAACAATATGTTAATGAAATTTGCAGATGGTGCTAAATTGGAGAGTAATAAGTTAGCACACATAGCAACAAGGCAGATAAATTATTTTGATGATATACAGCTAAGAAAAAGAATGACTTTTTAAAAAACACGCTAGTGCAATGGGCTTAGATGATAATCCTCAACCTTTATTCAAGAAAAGAGGAAAGCAAGCAAAAATAATGGCAGGAATGATAGCTGCCATTGATAGCTTAATCAAATTAAGATTACTTTGTAATTTTTATTAAAGTCACAACTACAGTATTTCTGATAGGATGCAAAGTAAGCAGTTGCACGTAATTATTTGGATGTAAAAATTTAGTATGCTCCAAGCCATATGAATACACAGAAATGATGAAATAAGAATCAATACAACATCAATAATTGCTGAATAGTCAATCAATAATTCTGAAAGAATCATGACAATACATTTGTTAACACAGGGAGATTCGGCTTTCTCATCAGATTAGGGCCCAGAGTACAGAGTCGCTGAGGTACGAGTTGTCTTTCTGGTGAAAGACTAGAGGAAACAATGGCATAAGGTTTTTGTTTATTGATCCTTCAAAACTGAGGCATGCTTAGTGCCACTCCCAGAAAGGAATTTATAGGCAAAGCATTTATTTTACTTACTGTTGTACTTTTAATTCTGGGAAGGAGAGGCATAATTTAAACTGATATGTTGCATAGTTGTAGAATAAAAATCTTGGCATATACAGTTATGAGTATGAATTCGTATGGATGCTGTTATTATCACAGGAGGATTAGATTTTAACAATTTGAAATCATGTCTTACACAAATTTATGTAAAGACCTTTTTTTTGGATATTAGAGTCTGGGCCAGAAATGGGGACATAAGTACAGGTAGGAATTCCCACGAGTCATTCAAGGAGGTGTGTGAGCCACCTTCCACCAGCTTTGCTCCCGAGTTGTAGATAGAGTGAGGTCATACACACTACAGTGTGCACAGAGCACCTGGACAGCTGTAGAACACTGTATACTGTGTTACGGCCCAAGTATTTTTGTGCTTTAATCTGTTTGGAAGGAAGCAAAGGCAATATGCCCCTAAAAACAAACATCAACAACAATAACGTGTATATGGAGAACTATTTAAGTGTTTAATGTTTTGCAAGGATTTTATAATCCATTTTTCCAATATTTATCATGCTTTCTCTGGCCATTCTCTTCCAGTGAATGCACACACACACACACACACACACACACACCATCGATCATCTCTAAAAAAAAACGGGTAACATGTTACACACATTCTGTTTCTCTTTCTATCTAGAAAGTATTTGATTATTATTCTGGGTACAATTCAAATGCCAGTTACTCTGTCAAACTTCACAATATTGTTTTTATTATTTCAAATAATCCTTATTTTGTCTTTTTTAAAAAATACACATAAATTATACAAAAACACCGATCAGGTTTATCTTGATATTTCCCATCTGTGTGTGTGTTCATCATGTGCTCCATCCCTTTTCTACCCAGGCCCTTGTCTTCTTCCCCCAGCATTGTTTCTAGTCCTTAAAGGCTCTTACTTTAAAAAAATAAAAAAGTTCTCCTTTCCTCTCTTCTAATAAACAGTCTTCCACTCCATGCCTTTTCAAGTTTCACCAGCTGAGCTAAAATTTGTGCTATTTGTCTTTTTTGTTGGGCATTTCTCTTAAAGCAACAGTGGCCCTGCAGTCCCACCTGGGTTGCTGCAAATGATAGGATTCCATCTTTCTGACAGACTACTCTTCCCCTGTGGAAATACACCACACTTTACACACTCACTGACAAGAAATGGAAATTATTACATATTTGACTATTGCGCACAGTGTAAACAAGGGAGTGCAAGCATTGTCTTTGCTATAAAGATTTCACTTCCTAAATCAAGGAATTAGTGGATGGTTATAAGCCTAACTCACAGGGGCAAGGGGAAGGGCAGGCAGAGCAGAAGAATTATTAGTTCTTGTAAAACTTGGGCTACATAGTGATTTCCAGATCTTCCTTGGCAATACAGTGAGACCTCAAAGTAGAAAGGGGGAAACTGGGTTGAGTACAGAGTGAAAAAGGGGAAAGGAAGGGAAGGAGGGAGGGAGGGAGGGAGNGAGGGAGGGAGGGATGGAATGTGGGCTGTTTCTCTGGATTGGATCATATGGGAGTTCTATTTTGCTTTTTGAAGACTCTCCATGCTGTCTTTCTTTATAGTTGTAATAATTCACATGGATACCAACAGTTTCTACAACCTATTTTCTTTCTTTCTTGCCAGAATTTATTACTACTTTTTTCTCATAGTAACCATTCCAATTCAAGTGAGATGATACCTCATTATAATTTTGGTTTATATTACTCTGATGATTATGGAATTTGGAGGCTTTTTCATGTGCTTTTTGGCCACTTTTATGAATCCTTTTGAGATATGCCTGTTTAATGGTTTAGACTACTTCTTAATTTTATTGTGTTGCTCATCTTTTTTTTTAGTTCCTCATATTCTGGATATCATCCTGGGACACGCCATTTGCAAGCATGTTCTTCTAGTCTCGAAGTTTTCTGTTGATCCTGTGATTGTTGATTTTGCTGTACAGATTCCTCTTATCTTTGCTAGATTCCTGTTTTCTATGTTTACTTATGTTGCGTCTTTTCTGTTGACCTAAATAACCCCCACCCCATCTGCATCAATGTCTTGAAATACTTCCTCTACATCTTCCTGTAGCAATTTCAGAATGTCAGACAGAAGATTTATGACCATCTTTGCTTAAATGTCTCCTATGCTCACTCTGGATAGAAACATGAACTATAGTCTTTATGTACACTTTTTTTCTATCTACTAATGCCTGGAAGTGACCTTGTTCCCTCTGTGAATAACATTAGAGATAGGGAAGCTGAAAAGTATAAACAGAGTCCTGTGAGAGTTGACAGAGCCTCACTAGGGTTGTCCTGCCTCATATGTATGTCCTGAGCATTGCCCTTATAATTGTGACCAGTAACTGCTGTGGGACAATGGTCTGTACCCTGTTAATTGTATTTCAGTAAAATGCTGATAGCCAGTAGCCAGGCAGGAAGTAGATGTGGGGCAACCAGGCAGAAAATAGAGGCGGGGCAACGAGAACAGGAGAATTCTAAGAAAAGGAAAGAGTCAGTCTACAGTTGACACAGAGGAAGTCAGACACAGAGTAAGCAAGATGTGACTGCCTCATGAAAAAGGTACCAAGCCCACTTGGCTAACACAGACAAGAATAATGGGCTAATTTTAAGATGTAAGAATTAGTTGATAAGAAGAGCCTGAGATACTAAGCCAATCAGTTTATAATTAATGTAGACCTCTGTGTGTTTATTTGGGACTAAATGGCTGTAAGACCAGGCGGGACATTAACAAGTAACTTTGGGGTTCATGATACGTCAGTACATCACTATCTTTGGGAATCAGGCTACGGAGTCATAGTGCTTTCCTTTGAACTCTAGGATTTTTACTCGTAAGTTGTATATTGGGTGATTTATTCAGTTCCCATTTATGCCCATTTCTCCTCTTTAAATCGTGGGTAAGAATCCAACTTTGTTGCATGGTCGTGAGGGTTAAACAAGTTAATAAATATAATAGCACTCCTCCATTTTAAGTATTCTGTGTCTGCTATCTATGATTACCGGGCTGTACAGACTGTGAGCTCCTCAAAGGCAAGATCCTGTCCTATTCATCTTTCCAGCTCTACTAGCCAGCACAGTGTAAACACGGTACAGTGCCTGCATATCCTGGCAATGTAACATTTCAGAAGTAGATCTGTGCCATCAGTGAACTGAAACATAGGCAGAGAAAGACATAGAGAAGAACCCTACATATGAATCAACACCCTACATAGGAATCATGTGGTCATTACAAGTCATATTTCCCTGATAAGGAAGAAAAGAAAGAGCCTGTCAGCCTTGGTGGACTCCAGCAATCAACGATTGCATTCTTCCACCTGAGGAGCTGTGACAGATGCTGCAGAACCAATTTCCCCTTGCAAAGGAGAAAGGAGAGATGGTGGAAGCTCTGAGCTCTCAGAAGGCATGCTAAGGTGTCAGGAACCGCTCTGCAGCAGCTGGTAGTGTTCCCCTGCCCTCTTGGCTCAGGGCTGCCGATTCAGCGTCTTCATGCTGTGTGTAGACCTGCAATGCAGTGTTGTTCCTCATACATACAGTGGTTAAAAAAAAAAAAATCCCCCGAGGAGGAGGGATCTGCTTCAGTGATTAAGGTTGACGGACACCATAACGTACTCTGCTCTCCTGTTTGCTATTGTTCTGACCCTTTCTGTTTCTATACATTTCCTGAATTCTGGCCACTGTCCAAGAATTTCACATTGCTCTCCTTCTCCAGCCCTGCAAATAGCCCCGCACTCTTTGTTTCCTCTGCTCTGTTATCTTTGCTCTTGCCTATGGCTGACTTTCGAGCACACTGACACACGCTATTTATCTTTGTCTTGTTTCATGCTTGGTGGCGTTACCTACTCTGACCCTGTGTCTAGCCTTACAGTACCAGCGATCAGCATAGCTCTAAGGAGCTGAATTAGTGCCTCTCATCAAGTTGAAGATTTTCTTAGTGATGTTTTCTTAAGAGACGAGCTTTCTAGAATTACAGATGACAACCACAAAAGTGGGAGTTGGAACAAGCTCTGTTATGATCACCCATGCTTTCAGCTTATGCTACCTATCTCTCTAGGGCCTAGATTTTCTATGTGTAGAATGGGGTACAGAAACACTGTAACATTTGCTCTTGGGGATATTATTTTGAATATTTAACCAAATAACAAAGCCTGAAATAAACTAGTACCTACAAGTCTGGGAGACCTGACACTGTCTTCTAGACTCCTAGCTCACCTGCATACATGTGCACATACCTGCACCTAGACTTACACAAATATATACACTTTAAAAATAAAATAAATCCTTCAAATCTTAAAAATTAAGACATAATTATTGAAATATCTTATGTTAGACGTAGAAACTGCCTCTAGTGTTCTGTCATCATTAAGAGATCACAAAACAGTTGAGCAAGAGGAATATTTATAGTTCGTTACCGAACAATGAAAGCAAACATCTTTATTCTATGGCACAAAGTGCAGATTTGAAGTTTGTCTAATTTTCATAATTGTAGTTTTGAATGTCATCAGTTAACTTATTCTCCTCTCTATAAATCCATCCTTTCAGAAAATCTTTGCTATAGACTACATACCATGTGGCAGATTCCATCCAGAGCTCTGGGCAATTTTAGGATGGGCATCTCCCCATCTTCATGAGTTTGCATTGTTTATTTCTTGCTACTTCTCATAATATTCTAAGTTATTTTTTATATTTTTATAAATTCATTTGTGTGGAGCTGGAGAGATGGCTCAGTGATTAAGGGCTTGTTTTCCTTTCCTTGAAGTTCTACAGCAGAAGGCTCAAAACTTCAGCTCCAAGCGGATCTGATGCTTCTTGCCTCTGTAGGCATAGGCACTCATCTTCATACACACACACACACACACACACACACAAACACACACACATACACAAACACACATACTTAAAAACAATAAAAACTAAAAAAAAGTGTCTGTGTGCCTCCACATGCCAGGTGTCACCTGTTTAGAGAAAGGTAAGCAACAATAAATTCTTTGGAAAGAATACTGTGGTTGGTAGGACTGAGTCTTGTAAACCTTTTTATTTATTTACTTATTTAAGATCAGAATTCCACAGGGAAGTTTCTAGAAAAACATTCTCTTCAGTCATGTACTGGGACACTGCTTAATTATCTCTTGTTTGCCTCGTCTTGCCTTTGGATTTCTTTCTAAGTTATTAGCATAACTAGTTTTACACAAGAACTTTGAGCTAGTGTAAAGACATGAAGAAAGATTTATATATATATACATATATATATATATAAACTTGCACAAAAGCAATGCCTTTTATACCATGGCTGAAACACAACATTTAATAGATGCTTGATAAATGTATTGATAATCACTATAAAAGTCAAATGATGCTTGGAAGCTCTACTGCAAAACTGTTAATTATCAAAAAAAAGTGTTGCAAATAGAAATGCTCACCTTCACTCTTGTTTTTGTCTAGGGTATGTATGCTTGGGCATCATTAGCAGGGGGACAGCACCACCTAACTGGAAGAGAACAGTAATCCCTACAATTCAAAAGGAGCAGTCCCTTTCACCATTTTTTTTAATGTCTTAAGAACTCTAGCTATTTGGAAGTCTAAAAACATCCAAGGTAAAAAGAATGAGAGTGACATGGGAATTTTGGGTACGGAAATTATTAGAATGAGGTAGAGGTCCCTGGGTGGCTGCTTAGTTGTTCTGTTTGATGTGGTGCTCGGTGAGCAGTACTAACCAACGATGGGGACAGTGGTCCAGCATGACATAACTACATCCTAAAACAACTGCACCTAATAGTGGTGTAGCCCTTCATCCTGCCTGTAACATAATTCTGGCAAATGAGTCATATTTGATTCGTAATAAATGCTTAAAGTAACACTTGGAAAGGTTGAGTATTTGCTCAACCTTGTGTGATGTTGGGTAAAGCGTAATCTCGTGCTTGATTTAAATCTATTCTTTCCTTCCAAAAGTATAACACTACCTTTATCAGACCACAGATTCAGTGGTGCAACAGATGCACACCTTTTCAGTGTAGACATCTTGCTCTTAAAAAGGGTCTATAATCTAATCAGAGGGAAACAACACCGGTGAAATGAAGTAAGGACAAGAGCATTTCTAAAGGTCAGTCTTGGCTGGAGTGACTTGAGACTGTTCCATAGAGGGGAGACTTTAGGAAACACACGTTGGGGCAGCCTTATGTAGAGCAGAGGGAAGGACAGTCATTTGCCCAGCAAGGGTAGATGAATGGGACCAGAGGTCGCAGAATTTATGGATTGCCCACAAGGCTGACTAAAACATTCCAAAGAAAAGACCGATTTAAAAGGGGGAAGTATGTCTTTAATTATCTCAAGAAGAACTTCTAACAGCTTTGATATCCAAATGGGTATGGGTTCTTAAATACTATTGATACAAGTTACTTTGAACTCAATAATTTCAGCATAAGGACAACTTGTTTATTAGGATAAGCCTTGGGAGTTTTAGAATCCTTTTATATTTTTTCCACATTTCTCACTGGATAAGCTTTACGTTATAAATGCCCATGGGTATTCTTTCCCTTAATTGGATTTAGATCTTCGCTCAGAACATCTCAAGGAGCCCTCCCTAGTTAGGCTACTCAAACTTGTAACCTGCCACTTAAATTTCTTCTCTTCCTCTTCTCCCCCTCCGCTCTGCACATAGCATCGATTTACCATGCTCTCTGCTTAGCTTTTGTCTCTCTTCCCACTGAGGTTGTAAAGTATGATGAAGACAGAATGATTATCTGTGTGGCCCAGCACTTTGCATCTAGTGCCTAGAATTGGATCTGGAAAAGAGACAATCCTCTGTAAATATTTGACTAAGAAGCAAATGAATAACTTTGTCGGGAGGTGTGGTGAATCATTTACTTTGACCATTGACATCTTATATATCTAAGGGCTTATTGGCATCACTCCCATGGTGGGTTGTGTTTTCTTTTACTTTTACTTTCTTGTTTTAATTTTTTAATGATTTATTTAACTTTATTTTATGTGCATTGGTATGAAGGTGTCAGATCTCATGGAACTGCACTTTCAGACAGTTGTGAGCAGCCATGTGGGTGCTGGGAATTGAACCCAGGTCTTCTGGAAGAGTAGTCAGTGCTCTTAATCACTGAGCCATCTCTCCAGCCCAAGGGATGTGTTTTCTATAGGTTGGTTGCAGCAGTTTCTCCTACAAAACAGAATGGGCTTATCATTTCCTGCTGGCATTAAGTTTTGCTATGTACCCAGGCTAGCCTCCTACTCACTAGCTCAACCTCCAAAGCAGCTGAGATCAGTTATATACCACTGTGCCTAACCTGCTAAGATGTCAGAGAAACACTGATACTTCAGAGACCCTTTAAAACAGATGAAATCCTTTCTGAGGAAATTAATCATACCCCCCAAATCTCTTCTGTCAAAAATTAGTGCTGCCAAAACTCTCAAAGCCATCATTCCCACAGCAGCCTGACAAAGAAGCTCTTTAGCTCACTCATCATGAGATTAGAGGAGAGGAGCAGAACACCAAGAATCAGACTGAGCCACACCTGGACCTGATTTAGGTAATGAGTCATTGGACTTCAAGCTGATACCATAATAGAGGTTTGAGAGGAAGGGGAGTGTATTTCTCATGTGTGGAGAAAGTGAATGGATGAGGGCAGAAATACCACGTCGTATCAGATTTTGTAACATTTCATTGTTCTAAGACAGCTGCAATAATATATTGCTGACAACGTGACTTTAGCATTCTGTTTTCAAGCAAAGAATGCTTTCTCCTTGAATCTGGGTAGACCTGTGTTTGCCTTAATTAAGTAGGGAGAAATGAATGCCGTATGGCTTCCAAGGCTGTCACGAGACACAATGCAGCTTTGTCTTGGAGTTCTGAGCTTATAGCTACCGCCTGAGGAGTCTGATTACCCTGTGGTTACCATATGCTGTGGAAGCCAACCCACGTGGGGAGCCTAGAGGAGGTAAGTTCCTCCACTCTATGCTAGTAGTATTTGATTCATGTTAGCCCTTGGTCCCTGATGTGAACAAAGGAATCTTCTTGATTAGTAACTTTTCTCCTTGCCATGAACATGTATTTCACATTGTAAGAAAGGCCATGGGAGACCTTTCTCCCAAACTATGGTAGGCCATGGTCTGAGACATTTTAGTCCAGTATGGCAGGGAAGGCATGGTGGAAACCCACTAGGGCTGTGGTGACCACAGAAACAAGAAACAGTCCATATGACAACGGGCAGGAAGAAGGGAAAGCAGGCTGGAGACAGGGCAGGTATAACCTTCAAAGGCTTGCCTCTAGTGGCCTCTTTGTGCCAGTCAAACTCCACTGCCCAAAGTCTCCATGGCCTTTGAATAATCTCACAAGATTGGGACAAGAGAGTTCAAAACATGAATACTTTCTCATCGTTCTGATCCCAACCTGGCATTCCATTCCTAGACTTCAGATTTTCCTAAAAACTGTGAAGACCTAAACAATAGCCTATCCAGCCTGTCTAAATTTATGACCTGTTTAAATTGAGTCTGTTTCAAACATAAAATAGTTACTTGAAAATACAGTGTTTTAGGCAAGTTGCTTCCCATGGTAGTAGCCATAGTAGATCACCTTAGAACGTGTCTTTGCAGTTTGCTCTAACAACAGGGGAAGTCCATCTTTACTTCCTATGTATCCTAGTCCACCTTCTGTTGCTGCAACAAAATCCCCGAGACTGGAGAATTTGTAAGTAAAAAGTCTAATTTAGTCCATGGTTCTGGAGTCTGTAAGTTCAAGATCAGGCAGCTACATCTGACAAGGACCTTGGCATGTATCTTAAAGGAAAATGAAAAGGTTAAGTGTGCTCATGCAGAAGAGAAAAAGGATTAAAAGTGACAACCTGTTACAGAAAACCACACCTGTTATAGCTTAAGCCAGCAGACAGACAGAAAGAAATAATGAAAAAAAGGCTCACTGTTAAGTCACTGAGACTTTTTGTGGTGATGGAGAAGGCTTATGGGCAGGGTTGTTACACAGTAAAAAGTTAAATGAATCAAAATGAGAAACCCAGTGAAAGAACTTTGGTATAATACCTATATGCAAAAAAAAAACCAATGGTTAAAACACTGGAAATAATGATTACTGTTTACCTACAATGAAGAAATGAAGTCATCTTTAGTCATCTTCTACCTGCGCTTTTGAGCTCATAGTACAAAATGATAAACAAGAGAACTGTTTTCTCTGCATCATTCATAAATGGAACAAAGCAAACACATTCTACTTACCCTAGTATCATGTTTCTTGTACCATATCTATTGCTTTGATTGGCTTTCTAACTGCCCACTGTTTGTGCAGGGTCAGAATCAACATTTGTTCTGACATAAAGTACTTTGTGAGCAGCATTGTCATGCTCATATGCCTCAGTGGAGGAATAGGAGAAACTTTGAAAGGGCAGCTTGGAATTAAGATATTCCCAAAGCCAAGTTGAAAACCGTTTTTTTAAAATTCCAAATATAGATGCAGTGGTGTTCATGCACGCTTGAAGTGTAGAAAACAAAGCTAGAAAGGCCGTGTGAACAGGAAAGGGAAGGACTGTTTTGTATAGCTGTGGATGAACCCTATTGGTCTCCCCATGCTAGAATGAAAACAATACATATATGCTTACACCATCCAAGTGTCAGGAAGAATTTAATGCGACATTTTGTATTAAGTTTTAAATTAATATCTGCCATTTTCCTTGAAAGGCTAGAGCTGTCATTTTGTACAAAGAAATAATCAGTAGCTTTTTAACGCAGAAAAACATCCCTGAGAGACACACATTTTCTCTCCATAGAACAAGAATGGTACAGTGGTAAATGGTAAGCCTGTAAGCCTTTTTCTGTGTTATAAGTAAGGTTGATGCAGAAAACTGAAATAATTCAATAAAAGATGAAAACTCAAAACTTGCAATAGACATATTAGGTGTCCTTGAAATGATTTTGTAATGAAAACTTTATTAGGGCATAAGATTTCTTTAACCAATTCTACCCTTGTTCTTCTGTGTTCTAAAGTTGCTAGATTATAGTTGTCTAAATCCACACATATCACTCAACATAGAGCAGAAAGGTGAAAAGGAATTTGTGCCCTGTTATGGCTGTGTGTTTGCTGGGTCCACTTATGACCCCACACCTTCCAGAGAATAATGGGTTAGGTAGAAAGACATCATAGTTCTTGTTAGTTTTGATGAATGTCATCTAGAACATTCAAGAGATGTTCGGTCTAGGATTTAGGGACATAAGACTGTTACAGAAGTATGGACTGTGAGGTTTTCCTGAGAGAGAGCAGAGAAACTTAACTCAAATAGAACAAAGTAGAATCCATGCTTTACAGGGATCAGAGGAAAACACAAAAATGGTGACTAAGTAAACACCGAGGGTGCATTTGTCATAAGATGAATGTACAAAGATGAACGAATTAAGTCTTTCAGACTTTACAACTTCCTCACAGTTTTAAGATTATCAAGTGTAGGTTAGGTGGATAGTGAAGGTATCAGGCATTTTGAGAGCTCCAAGGTGTGAATATTGGGGTAAAAAAGTCATGATATAAAAAATGTTAATAATATTTGTTTGAGAAGAAAAAGAAGGAACTATTGGACTGGTTAGGTTTCTGTCAACTTGACACAATCTAGAGTCATCTAAGAAGAAGGGATCCCATCTGACAGGTGATACCATCAGATTTGGCCTGTAGGCAAGTCTATGGAAGCATTTGATTGATGATTGATGTGGAAGAGTCCAGCCCATTGTTAGCAGTGCCATCCCTAGGCAGGTATCTCTGGAGTATATAAAAAAGCAAACTGAACAAGCCAGGCAGAAGAAACCAAGTAATCAGGGTTCCTCCATGGTCTCTCTCAGCTCCTGCCTCCAGGTTACTGACTTGAGTTCCTTCCTTGATTTATCTTTATGATAGAGTGTGATCAAGACGTAGAAACTGAAATAAACCCCTTCTTCCCCAAATTGCTTTTGGTAATGGTGCTTCATCACAGAAATAGAAAAACAATAGGAGAACTGATGTACCCGTAATCAGCAGCAAGAAAAAAATGCCATTGAACCAGTTAAAGAAATACAAATTGACAAACTAGCTAGTGGTATCATTGTCCATTTTTTTCTTACTGTAGATACAAGATCTCATTTATATTCTCATTCAAAACACTGGCAAAATGTCTACCAGGACAAAGAAAACAAAAGGAATCTTGAGAGAAGTCATTGAAGTCCTTTTCACAGAGGTTCCCAATCACTATTAAAATATCTTCACACATGTCTCAGCTCTATACTTTTTTCTTTTTCCTATTTTGAAATTCCCTGGAGTGATCTAGATTTTGTTTACATCTGTCTCCTTTGCCCTTTGTTTAGATTCCTGTACCCTGACTTTCTGGGCTTTTCCACAGCTTTGGAGCGGCAGAACATCCTATGTTTGGTGCTTTTTCCCCCTTCCAATGTTTGTCTTTTAAACCAAGGATCCTTCTACTTCTCCTTTTCCATATGGCACTGTGAAAGTTCACTTCCTTAGCTGAAATCATAAGCTAGCTAAGTTTACTCGATATACCAGACGTTTATAAACCAGGCTGTGCTGTCACACCAGCCCCAGTAAATTTTCCCTTGAGTTATAAACCTCTTGGCCACTAATAGCCCTAACCTCATGGTTACCAGAGAACAGGTTATGCTCCAAAATGTTCTCTTCATCTCTCAATTCTAAGATTACAATTTCTCTCTTCACTGTTTTGTGATTAAGAATACATATGCTATCCAATTTCTCTTATTGTTTGGGTTATAAATTTCTTAATTATAGTCCATTACGTACTGGTTAAAATTACTTATGTCTCAGACAATGAATCCTGCAGTGGGGGTAAGCATGCAGGAATGTGTCGATAGGGCAACAGAACAGGAAGAGGGAAGAACCAGTCTTTAAAACTTTCTCCACCATCATGTGGCTGATTTGGTGTCCTTTCCTTTTCTGTAGGTAACTGCAAAAATACTTCTGGTATCATTTTATTGAAGATGAATTGGGGAAAGCCTAGCTTTCTCTAATAATTCAAAGACGGCTGATGATAAAACCTTCATTCTCATGATTTCAATAAAGTGTATTGACACGTTCCTAATCTCATTCTTAATGCTAGATACTTCAGAGCTTTGTGTTGGTATGTGCTCTCTCTCTTTCTCTCTCTCTCTCTCTCTCATTCGTTTTTTGAGTTATTTTTTTTGATAGCAGTTTAATATGCAACCAGGAATCTTAAAACTAACAATGCCCCTGCCTCTGCCCTCTATGGCCCTGGGAGTACAGGACTTCACTCTGCTGAAATATTCTAATCACTCACTCACTCACACACACACACACAAATCTCTTGACATCTGGTTTGTTTTCTTCTTTGTTGTTGCTGTTTATTCAGCAAAACCAACAGGAATTTTTGTTATTTGTTTCCATTGTCCCTTTCCTAGGCAACTGGAAAGGCAACAACGCTGCTAGGTTTGTCTCATTGAATACTGCGGTGACATGCTTTCGACAGAAGCCCTGGCCGCAGATATGTCATTGAATCTGAGTTAAACTGGGAAAATCGTCTGTATTGACTGAAAGAAGCAGCTCGAAAAAGGCTAAAGTTTGGAAAGACTTGTGAATAATTAAGAAGAGTGAGTGTCAAGCCAAGTAAGCATATTCTTAGTGGTACAGTCTATAGAAATCGAGAGTAGGAAACAGATGGAAGTTGAGGTATAGACTCAATATCTCTGGGAATGTCAGATCAGAGATTATTTTTGGAAATGTAAAAGGAGGTTTGTGTGTAGGAGGAGCGCAAGAGCTGGGACACAGATCCTGGCAGGGGGGACAGGCAAAGAAGGAAAAATCCAGTATAGGGGTGAGGGGTATTTAATTTGTAGAATAGCTACTTAACCCCACTCTCCTGCCGATGACATCTATTTTCAAATAGCCTACCCCGAATTTTTAAATTTGAGCTACCACCAGGTAATTTACAGCTATTTTCCAACAAGAGCAGGGTCGTTCTCCATGATTTATTTTCAGTTGTGTTTTTCCTCCTTCCACACCAGTCTTCTAGAGGTATCACGTGCGGATAACTCTTATGTGGATTTTTAGCTTCTAGAGATCACAAAGTAGATGGAGCAGCTAGATGGGTGAGGCAGAATAATGAAAGGATTTAGCAGACTTAAGGACTAGTGCACGAGACCGAGCGCAGGCAAAGCTGCAGTGTGTGCGTGCTTGACAGGACTTGTAGAGCTCATTCAATCTTGGGGAGGAACAAAGGGCTGGCAGGTGAAACAGAGCCACAGCCACAGTCAGGCCAGGTGTTCAGCGTTAAGGCTCACAGGGCTAGAGATCCCAGATGGCTGGAAGGAGAGGTGAGAATGAAATGACCCAGAGAAGTCGGGAGATGCGTGAGGAAGGCAATGAGCTACATTTAGGTACTTGCAATTAGAGGGATTGCAATTGCTTGGCAGTTACTTGAGCGATAATGAATGTTTGAATCATCATTGAACAGGGGACAGATCTGTTTCCTTGAAGAAGTATTGTCCAGTCTTTTTAGTGTCTAGATTTCCCCAACTCCCACTTTCTTGTTGGTTGTTTCCACTGAAAAGTACCAAGTTTATGTTTAAAACAAGATTGAAAAACAAGAGGTTTTAGTTAACAAGAGTTTTAAGTTAAGCTAGATAATTGTATACATCACCAAAAGAGGACAAGCTATGAAAATACTAAAAAATTCATATTGACATATTACATATAATCTGTATATCATTTGTAAATCCTGTATATATTATACTCTATGTATATTATATCATGTGTGTCCAAATGTGACTGTACAGGGTAAGAACTAATGGAGGATATCTATTTTTTGACAACCTAAGTGCCTTACTTTTCATGTGTGTGATTTACCAGTATCAAGAATTTCATTATGTGTGAATTTTAATTTTGTTTAACAAATTACCTGAGAGTTTTTATGAGTAGCATAAAATAATTTGTGTTAGTTTTTATATAATGACAAGCATGTATGAATCTCAAATTTGTTTCATGTTTTGACAGAGAAAGGTAGTTGAAAATGTAATTGTTGATTATTCTTCAGGAACATCAATGGTTACACTATGAACACAGAGTCACAAATTAGTTCTAAGAGTTCCCTAAATTGATCACGGTGTGACATACCTATTTACTTTGAGTTTTTGAAAATTGAAACAGGTTTTCAATAGTGAAAAAACAGAGTTACTAGTTGTAAAACTGTAGGAAAAAGAAAAATTTTCATAAAACAAACATAAATATATACTACTGATTTTTTAAAATAGCCTCTCAGCGGATATTCTTTTTCAGTAAGCATTTTTATTAATTCCTTCAAGATTTTATATTCATCCTTGGCTCCTCTTGTCAACTCCTCCTAGGTCTACCTCCCTACTCTCCATCTTCAAGTCCTTTGTATTTGTTTGTTTTGTTTGATTGATTTTAACAACCCATCCATTCCAATCTCTGTTCGTCATTTAGTTCTGGGTATGGTGCTATCCATTGTTGTGTGCGTAGCCTACCAGGAGCCATATTCTCAAAGAAAACTGCCTCTTCCATCCCCAGACACTTGAGTCAGAGCCTATGAATACCTACCCACTCAGTGCTTGGATGTTGTCTGGCTTTTGAAGCCACAGCTGCCATTGATTTTATATAGTTAGAGATTATCACTTAATACAGTGATAAACTTCCTGCAAAGGACATTGGGAGACAGTTCGACATACTGTTTTGCACTGTAGAGGTACTAATGTTAGATTTTTATTTCAAGCCAAATCGTTCAATAATTTCTGTACAGCAAACACTCTTGTGATGTAGGAGGGTCATCTGTCTATGTGTTACTGGAGGGTCATCTGTCTATGTGTTACTTTCATTGGTTAATAAAGAAACTGTCTTGGCCCCTTTGATAGGCTAGCCCTTAGGTGGGTGGAGTAGACAGAACAG
>LOEQ01008062.1:35967-47871 GCA_001685075.1 Bramus lutescens
CAAAAAGTTGCATATAATAATAATAATAATAATAATAATAATAATAATAATAATAACAGACCTGCCTCTTTTACTGGCTTTTGGGACCATACTCCTCATACTGGGTCACCTTCTCCATGGGGAAGTGCTTAACCTTACTGCAACTTGATATGCTATGTTTGTTGATACTCATGGGAGACTTGCCCTTTCTTGTAAAGAAATGGAACAGGAGTAGATTGGGGGGTGGGAACAGATGAGGCTGTCAAGGGGGGACTAGGAGGAGAGGAGGGAGAGGATCCTGCATCCAGGCTCTAAAATAAATAAATAAAGTCTTTAAAAAACCCAGACCTAAAGCTATACTTCTCAATGAGCTTCTACACAGAGCTAGTCGTAGCAGAAGCCGTGGAGCTTCACACTGGATTTGATTCTTTTACTATTGAATATATTTTTCTTTGCACATATCAAACACCAAAAGCACCACCAAAAGCAAACATTCCACGACAGATTTCAAACTAGGAAAGCAATTATCTTCGTATCCTCTTTTGTAACTTGAGTCCAATGCCTGCATCCTCTTCCTCAGGCCCTAACCCATCCGTGTTCCCTTATCTGCCTGTCATACTGTATCCACCTTGCTTTTAGGCTGTTTTAATAGTAGGAGAAAATAGCCATAGAATCTTCCTAGAAAAGTTAATTCTATAAAGTGAAAGTTTTCAATTCAGAAAAGAAAAATGGGTGAAAAACTTGAGAAAACAGTCATTACATCTGCATGTAGCACCTCTGGTTGGGTTTTTCTAATGGTGTCCATGTGGTTTTCAAAGTTTCTTGACTAAACACAGATTACCCTTACAATCAAAAATACACTTTTTTTTAACTCAAGAAAATAATAAAAAAAGTGTTAGTCGAATGCTGGAAACAAATCATTGTATGTTATTCATGGTCAGAGTTCGTGGAGAGTGGAATCTATGCATGCATGCGTGTGTTCCCCTTCAAATCAGGTTAATTAATTCTGGTAACCCACATTTATTACATATATTACAGACCATTTTCCCACATATCCTCGTTTTTTCCTCCTCATGACTCCATTTCTATTTCTAGACCCTCGTCTGACAATTTGCTTGCTTTCTCTGGCTACCTTCACATTGAACGATGCAGGAGCGCTGTTTGACGAAACCTTCTGGCATCCTCTTCTCTTGAATCTGCTTCCTTCCTGAGTTAGCTCCACTGCCTGTGGCTTATATCAGCTTCCTATGTTGCATGTTCCAGGGTTCTGTCTATTTATGCTTCCCCATCATGGAAGCAGAAGAGCCTGTTTCGGAGAGAGACAGGCAAGTCAGGGCAGAGTGTCCCTCCTTCTCGTCTGCCTGGTGCTTAGCGCACTCCCTTACTGCCACTTCAGGCCTGTAATGAGGTTTCTTCCCAGCCACTTTATAGCTGTGCTGCTGCAATTTTAGGGCTCTTGGAGCTGAATGGCAGGATAGCTTCCTCAGTCCTGGTGGGCAGAATTCCCCACCCACTCAGCATCTCCCTTCCTACTTACCTCTTCCCTTTCCTTGTCTTCCCCCTTCTGCTGGTTCCCTCTTACCTTTAAGGATCTGCTGGCCATTCCTTATCACCAGTCTGCCCGGATAATCTACTGCCTAGATTTCTCATCAGGCATCTCTCTTCGTAGGTACTCCCTCATCTCTGGGAATTGTTCCTTCACAGTAACATTTACAAGGATCACAAAAACATTAGCATTTAATTACTGCTCAATTCCCCTGCTTTTCCTCGGACCAGAGGACAGCAGAAGGATTTGAGCAAGAGAATACTTAGCGAGGCAGTATTTCTCCATTAACACTGCACTTGTGTCTGAGTATGAAATCAATCATAATTGAGTGTTTCACAATCGTGAGGAAAAAGTGATGTTAATGTCTCTGTTGCCGTTACATTTGAAACTCAGACATGCATTCGTCTTTGGTGTTCTTCAGTAAGTTGTGTTGATCAATAGGGTGAGCACTGTCTGTCCTTGAGAAGAGTGTCGCATTTCTGTGAACATAAAGGCCAATCTCTAAAATTGTGAAATCATGGCCAGAGAAACTAAGCTCTAATGATGCGGAAGTTAGCCTTCAGCAGCATATATGATGTTATTTTCTTTGAAACTTTGCATTTGTTTTATTCCTAGTGCAACCCTGCAAGTTTGTGTTCCATAGGAGTGTTCTTGTGATATTTCTGATTAGTGAAAAAGCGTCAGCAAGTTCTACCACTTCACTGAGTTTGGACAAGAGTAAGATTGCAAATACTGTAGTAATCCGATGGCTTACTTGGTCTCAAAATTTGGTCCATGTACCTTGTATCTACTATTTCACAATTCTAAGTTTGCACCTAAGTCAAACTTACATATTATTATGCCACTGCAAACATGCAATCTCAGAAACATCAAAAAGGTCCACTAGTCACTTGAACAAAGACAACTGTGGCCTCCATCATTCAATTATATCTTTTAATAGTTGATATGTATTTTACTGAATTTAGCTGAGTTTTGTTATTGTATTCTTAACCAAACAATGTGTTTTGAACTGCCAAAGTCTCTCTATAAAAGAGTGCTTATAAAATGTAGAGTTCAATAAAAATCAACAAAAAAATAAATACAAATTATGTCAACTAGAAAAAAGGAGTGCTTATATCCTTCACAATATGGGAACAAGACAGGTTGGCATCGCCAACAGCCAGCTAGGCTGTGGACAAACAAGCCAAAACAAGTTAAATCCATGCAGCAAGAAGGAAACAAAGTATAGGTAGAGCATAGTAACCAATAGTAATCTGTCCTAAGCAATTTAGCAATCTAATACAAGAAAAGAGCCAGGATCAGTGGCTATAGAAGAAAATAATTATCAGGTGACAAATTCAACATGTGCTTCTTGTAGTGTATTTTGTACTGGATAAATACATATGTACCTGCGTGTGTTTGTATGTTGCATAATTATTAACCCATATTCCCCAAGAGGCAAGACTTACCTAGTACGTTATGGTGTCCAGTTCCTTTTGTCTTTAGAGTATAGTCAGAATATTACCTTGTGTGGTTATTTATGTTAGGTCTTTTCTTCAAATCTTCCGTTTCTGGTTGCAGCATTTATTCACTTCTAGCGCAACTTTCTGTTTTTCATCTCATTACATTTTTGTGTTCTACATTATTATCAGTTTTTTCCACCCCTTGGTAGGTTTTTTTTTTAAGGCATTATTCTGACTCTGAGACTAGAGTTTCTTACTCTCCTGGTCAGTGGGAGCCAGTGCTAGGAATAACTTTGAATTAAGAATGTTGCTAGCACTGTATCAGGTTGCAAATCTCCATGCTGGATAAATATTCGCTCATTTATTAATCTGGAGGAATTAAGCCTGGTGTTGATGGCCATAAATCATTATACTGTGGGGCTCAAAACATTGTCAAATCCTTTTCGGAACAAGATGGAAACATTTTTGTTTAGGATACAGTGTCCAAGGTAACGTTTGGTAGTTACAGGTGTTGGGTTAGAAACTCTCTGTGAAATGCAGGATCCTGCCTATTCTTGCTTACAGCATGGAACCAATCTTTCCAGATGCTTCAACAGCATTTGTTTCCCATCACCACAGACCACAGATTTTAATAAGGCTGCATAAGCTAGATAAGATACAGAAAAATTTCCCACCAATAAGAACTCTCTAGGACTCCAGCTCCTACTGAAATAGCCCCAAGTATGACACTTTTAAAACAGCCTTTAGCGTTGATATGATTCATGCTACCATAAGTTATTTTTCATAGTAAAACTGTAAATGAGGGAGGTTTGATTTCCATGGTCAAAAATCATAGAAATAATAGAAAAAGGGGGTTTTGAGTTGAGTATTGTTTATGCTGGTAAAATATAACCACAGTGGTTGACTAACTCACTGTTACTGTGCAGCATGGTGCCATATGAACCATTCTAGCATGTTATTTATATAGTGAACCTGGTCTTTAGATGGAGATTGCTATTCAAACAACAGAAGTATTTTGATAAGAGAGTAGTTGAAAAACTAGGGTCCATTAGAGGTCCAAAGTCCAAGATGCCTGTTCTGTCCATTGGTGTGAAAGGAGACCAGCTTGTTAAAGTGATATCTTGTCCATGGCATGCAGTTCCTTCAAACAGCCCTCCCCTTACTCCACTGCATCCAGACTGGAGATAGCTCTAGGCTCTTCCCTGCCTTCCCCTGTCTGGTGCTGGCAATTGTTTTCTGAAAGCTCTCTCCATCAACATTTTCTTTCTGTTAAATATCTGTCTTGTCTTTAAAATTCTCTACACACCATTGCCCTTTGTATTTTATGAGTTTCGTTTCAGAGAGCTCACTCGTTTACCCAAAGAAAGAGCTAAGATCCTGAGCGACCAGAAAAGACTTAGTGACAAAAGAGAGGGTTGCCTAGCAGCATGGATGCGTGGAAGGGAAGTGTCAGTAAACGGAAGGAAAATTGATGTCGTGAAATCTAAGGAACTCTGAGAAATAGGGAAAGAAAGGTGGATGGAGAGCGGAAAGGAGAGGCTGTTGTAGGCTTTGTAATATGCAAATGAGTTAGACTAACAAAAATACAAGTTGTCCCACATAGCTTTTTTTTTTCATTTTTAAAGTCACACTTACCTATTTGTTTATATATCAATCACTTGGATTTTTCAAAGTGCTGAATTTTGAAATACTATAAGTAATATCAACTTGAAAAAATCTGAGTGAAATTTTTTTTAAAGCACGTCAATGGGGTTTTCTTTCAGATAACTTAATGCTCAGTTGCCTGAGGATTTTCAACTTTTTCTCAGTTCACACTCAAATTAATTTTGGCAGACTAATTTAATTGTCTTGGACTCATTATTCATATTGATCCACAACTGAATAACCTTAGAATCACAGTGGCGTGTAACTGCGAACTAGAAAGATAGGAGAACCCAGAAGAACTGAATCTGAAGTCAAGTGGTCTCCATGCTCATATGTGAGCCACAGATACAAGGCCCTGGGCCGAGGAGCAGGGTGGCACACTACGCACTCCAAAACATGTGCATTCAAAATGAGACAATGCCATACCATGTCCACAGTGAGCAGAAACCTGTTCTGATATCAAGGCCCTGCACTCAACACCACAGTAAAAACTTCGGAGTCCTGGACACAGGTAGTGCTGAATACCACAGGAACATCTCTGGAAACAAGCTTTCTTAAAAAAATTTTGTTCCACTAGAGAGCACTAATGATCAAACTCTTACTGCTGAGTTTTAGCAGAGACAATTTTACTTTTACTATTTATACATTTATTTAATATATTCTATCTCAAAAGGCTTGTCTGAAGAGGCCATTATTCTCATATCCACGGTGATGAGCATCTACAACCAAGAAGGGCTTCTAGGATTTGTCATAATGTCATCTGGACGAGAGCAACAGACTACAGGAGTAGATTGCCAAACCATTGATAGGATCTCTCTTCCTTTATCTTAAATTTTAGTACAGTTCCAAAGGACTTTCAAACTGCATATGATGTCAGCCCTGGGGAAGGGTGATGGGGAAGTTCAGCCAATCACATTTGGCTTGGGCTTGGCCTCCTGGAGCCAGGGAAGATAAACTTGGAGATCCAGGTGTTCGCGCTCTCTTCTTCTCTGTGTGYRYTGGACCCTGGTCATGTGAGTTCACCGTTTTCCAATTATTAAACTAAATCTGTTATATTGAATTGGTCTGTTTAGTTCTAATTTACCGGTCGACCACGCCCATCAGAAGGGTGAAGAGGATTGGTGAGTATGATGTTGTAGGGTGGAGCATCATTTCACCACTCCAGGATGACTCAGTGTCAGTCAGAATTATGTTGTGCTTTCTCCCTTATCAAATAGCAATAACGCATTCCCTGAGGCTCATAGTCGATCCTAAAGGCTCAGCTAGTTATGAGGTGCTGACAAAAATCCAGAAGGCAATACCAGATTGTTAAGTCACTATGATCATGGAACCATGAAACCACTAAGTGAGAACCATGCTGGTGAGCATCGAATATATAAAATTTCTACAACAAATGAAAAACAAATCAGCAACTGAAAGTTTTCCAACTAAAATGAAAGAATTTCAAGGACTTTGTCTTGCCATGGGAGGCATGTTCTTTCTGAGGAGTGTTGTCTATAAATCTGACTGCCAGCCTCATGAGTTAAAACCACAACTAGTGAGGAACTGAAATTCCTTGTAGATCAAATGTTTGAGGTTTGGTTGTACCATATACTGACTCACAATCTCCTCGGCCGTGCCTTCTCCCTCCTCCGTATCTCACACATATGTAATAGTTGGCTCCACACTTCCTCCTCAAATCTGTTCTCTCTTTCATGTTTTCATTGAGACACATCAATCCACTGAATACACTGAGTACATTCAGCTAGAAAAACGTGCACAGCATTTCCTTCTCAACCAATCAGTCATGTCTAGTGATTACACATCATTTACCTCAGTCCTTCCTTTGGTTTCTAGGCTATGACATCTTATTTTCAACCCTGAATTCTTTTTTGGACCAGAAGTACCAGTTATCTCTCTTTCCAATCTTTGTGCTTCTAGTTCACCTTTCATTCTTTTTGTTTTCTTTTTTGAAACAGGGTTTTTCTGAAGCTTCTGAACCTGTTCCCCCTCACCCAGGAATCTAGAGCCAAACTCTGGGTTGATGAGGAGGAGGCAACACAGGAAATAATCCTGGATACTAAATGACCAGGGTGTCTCTGAGGTGATTATTAGAACAGTAGACACTATGTATCCAATAGAATCGACAGTGGCATATTCTGTGTGTTGTGGTTTCAGAAACTAGATTGCAACAAACCAAAGAATAAACAAACAGAGAAGAATGGAAACAGCCCGACCATTCTTGCAAGATGTCTGAGGCAATAAACATTAGTATGACAGATTTCTGTTTGCTTTTAGAGTGTGTGAATCTGCAGATGACTCTGTTATCAGCACATGGGAATAATGCTGGGAAGATCTGAGTATACATGTGATTCAGAGAATTGGTGCAGTGTGTGCCTGATTTGTGAAATAACTGCATTATGATCTTTGTAATTTGCAAGACAGAGAATATAGTAACAAGTGCAGGTAAATTTGTAAGCTTGGTGCTGGGCTGTTGGGAAAACTGACTTCTCTTATTTCTTCACTGGAGTGTAGAGAAACATAATCAAGAGGAGGATGGCTACAGATGGAAGGGTGCTTACAGACGGGGAAAAATTAAAGTTACAAAATAAAAATATTCCAACATTTGAGAATGAAATATGAGAAAGAAAATAGCCTCCCAGGACTATGAGTTTACCTCTTCATAAATTTATTAGAGATTTGAGATATGATCTTTGGCTCTGGTGAATCACAGATGATTATCTGCCTATTTTAACGATGTGAGTCATAGTTTTCTTTTGAATTTGTGAGTTTTTAATATTAGCATAATACTTGCTTATACTTTATTTGTAGAATTTTTTCTCTGTATTGGAGATAATCTCATACTTTTGTTCATAATTTCTGACATAGAGAATATTTCTGTTCTTTTAAGGTCATGAAATCTATTTTCCTCCTTACTTTGTGTAATTTTATGCTTCCATTGTACTTACAGAGAAAGTCAGAAAAATTCTGAAATTCATTTTCATTTAACAAATTTCATTGAGACCTTGAGAGGTTAGAAGAATCAGTAAGCTAGTAATATACCTACACAGAGAAGCAGGCCTGACAAACTTCCAGGAAACTTGTGATAGCAAAGGTCCCAATCCTTCCATTTCCAACAATAACTAACATTCCAGTTCTATGGAATTGTGGATTTCATTTTGCATTGGTAAGAAGCAAACAGAGACTAGTTGGCTCTATATATTATCTAGAGAATCAGACATTTGGGAACAAAATCCAATGCTACCAGACAGCAAACTGTTCATGGAATCAGCCCCTTGTGGCTTTTCCTATCTCTCTGATTGTATATCTTTTGAAGTTGCAACCAAAATTGGGCTAAAGTATTAACTAGATATTTAGTTAGATATGAGAAAGAAATCAACATCGCTAAAAGTTGATTTAACAGTCAGGGTAATATAATCTGCTATGAATCTTATTTTAACATTTAATGATAAAATTTTTGAAGTCTATATTTTTGCATTGAGTATCTCTTACATGGTAGAAATTTTATTTATCTACAAATGCAAAAAGAAAAAGAAGGAAAGTAATTTCAAGGGAAATTCTAGAATATAGACATTAACACATAAAAGCCAGACATGATGGCAGATAACTCTTCTATCAGTCATATGACTGTGAAAGAAGGATGGTGAGTTTGAGGCCTGCATGGTCTCCATAATCAATTCAAGGCCCCTATGAGTAGTGACAAGATTTGGAATAAAAAAAATAAAGAATGAAAAAGGGGGTTGGCATATACAGTACATTTAATATAATCATAGAACCAAAAAAGCACTTTCTGCTACCATGAATTTCAAAATAATATGAGAAATATACAGATATTAAGTACATAGTCTATGTAACTAGTCACTTGGAAACAGAATGTTTAGATAGCTGTAAAATCTGAAACCTTAAAGGGAACTTGATTTACTCAAAGATGCTCAGCACAGAAGAATGGGTAGCATGGGCACCTGTGAACCAGCCCCCGTCCCAGAAGTTCATGAAATGCTACTCAGAACAGTCCCATTGCTACCAGTTACTCACCCCAGCAGGTGCAGTCTTCAAATCATGATGTAAGTGTCTAAATCTCTCCTCGCTCGCAGAAGCCTAGGAATGCTTTCCCAAACACCTGGAAACCTTTTCAGATGGATAAAGGAAGTTTCAGCCAGTGTGATCAGCATTTGCTGTTTCTGGTCCTCACCCTGCATTGATGGCCGTGCACCTCTGAGCCATCTGTGTCTGAACCTGAGGATGCCCAGTGATGTCGCAATAAATCATTATTTACATGTTTATTAAAATTCTCTTCAGAGAATTTTTCTTTTGATAAACATAGTCTGTTTTGCTGGGGTTAATAATTTGCATGACAACTTGTTATACACCTGTGTTTATGCTTGTCTTCAGATATATCTAAGTCTTCTGACAAACCTTTGGTCTACAGACATTGTGTCTCTGAATTTGGAAAGTGTGTGTGTGTGTGTGTGTATGTGTGCATGCGCGTGTGCACATGCACGTGTGCATTCTTCTGAAACTAAGATCTTTCTTTCAGCTGATGAAGAAGTGGACAGTAGCTGACTCAGTGAGGCATTATTTGTTTTTATGACTTGTATAATAGACAGCTATTTTGACCTTTCTCCTTGACTCCAAATAGACAGTTTTGAAATGTCCAGATTTTATTTGCACAGCCAAAGATGGAGGTAATAGTGGTGCAGTAACTGCTGCATTTGCTAAAGGTAGCTCAGTATAAGTAATATGTAAAATGGGAGGTACTGGCTGACAATCTTTATCATGTGGCTGTATTTCTCAGTTGGAGCCTCGATGTCAATCTGTGTAAGCTGACTCTTCATTGAACTGAATTTCCAGGAATTCCGGTACATATCTTTGATCACTGCCATCATTATACAAGGTGTATTTGTCCATCATTGTAATAAAAATGTCCCTACCTATTTTAAATGCTCCAAAATGGGTTAACACCATCCTAGGTTGTGAACCATGAAATGAAAGTTAGTAAGCACATTATTGAATAATATATTTAATATAAAATTGCCAAGTGAATATCCATCTTACAATTAGATCATCTAACAGCCCACCCCAAAATTCTATTGCTAGGCTGCCTAATGTGTGGTGAATCTATTTCTCTGGGTTGTTCTACAGAGCCCTGAAACACTGGACCACCCCTAACTCCCTCCCAGACTCACCTTCTGCTGCCTGGAAAATAGGATGAAGATTTTGAGAGAACTCTTTCAAAATTCCTTACCTCCTTTGTATTTTCTCTTAGAGGCTTTCTGATTCTTCCATTCCATCCACTGTTTTCCAGCTTATAATTTAATCTCCCAGAGGTAAGAGAGTCTAGGCTGAGTTGTATCTACTTTTACTTGAAGAGAAGATGAATGATTATGGGAGACAGATTGCCATAAGCATGAGCTAGCAGCGTTGCTAGACCAGGTGGAAGAACTAATTCAAGAAGAAAGCTCCAAGGAAAAGGTGATAAAATCAAAGGTTAAATATTGTCAAATAGAATACACGTAAAACAGAGAAGAAAAAAACACGAAGTATTGGAATTATACAACATCTGAATATCAATTATAAGGCACATGAGGATCAGCTGAAGGCAATCAACAACAAAACAAAACCCTTCTTTATGTTTCTGCTACAGTGTTAAGGAAGACTTGCGAATTCCGAACGCTGAGGAACTTGATTTCTGGGCAAGGAAAAGAAGAGGAAAAATAGTACTAATTAATTCTGCATCAAAGCAAGAACCCTCATTTAGATGTGAACTGACTCTTGGAGATTATGATTTTCTTGTGTGTACACTTTTGTTTCTGTTTTATTTTTTTCTGTAGCTTAAGGTTTGATTTAAGTCAGAGGTTTTACCTATGTCTACTATTTAATTTGGTATAGGACTATATTCTGGTGCTGGCCAGCACAATGGCAATTTTGTAAGGAGGTAAATATCTTTAGGTAGGTATCATGAAGCTCACATATGATACAGCTCTTTATTCTCACAGAGCAGAGTAGATGTGGATTTCTCTCAAAATTAACAACTTTTAGGGGGTAAAAGTGAGTATAATGACACACATATATGCACACACACACACACACACACACACACACACACACCACCTGAAAGGAAATCCAAGCATATGAAAAAATAATTATAGTGATTTATAGGACATCTTCTCTGAGCAAAATTCTCTGCCAGAAAATGAAGGTATGAAATCTTTACTTCTCACTCAATCCCAGCAGGCAGAGCTATTTTACAAACCAAGAAGTTCCAAACTACTCGAGTTTCTGGTATATTGGTGATGCAATATTTTGTATAGTCTAGATTTTAATCTATTCTTTATTATTTTAAATTTTACAATTTAAAGTGACTTTGAGTGCATGTGGATTCCCCTGAAAAGAGCAGCAATGGAAGATCATATAGACATTAGCACAAACATGAAGTACTGACACCTAGTTTAAATAAGTACTAGAAGATGCTCACCAAACCCTGTAGAAAGTGCTCTCCCTCTGAGAACATGCCCCCGCTTAACTGAACAGATAGCTTAAATGCCTTCAACCTTAATTCAGGACAAAAAAATGAGTACTAATTCAAGACTGCCCAAAATATACTTTTGCCCACTGAAGGGAACATAAGATGTCTCTTGCAGTTTGTTGTGGTACAGATTAAAAGAAAATGTTCACCCTCACCCACCAAGGGAATGACTCTATTAGGAGGTGTGGCCTTGTTGAAGGAAGTATATTTACTGTGGTGGTGGGCTTTCAGGTCTCATGTATGCTCAAGCCATATGCTGTGAGATAAACCACATTCTGTTGCCTGCAAGATATAGGACTCTCCAGCACTATGTCTGCTTGCATGGCACCATATCGCATATGGTGACATGGACTAAACCTCTGAAAATGTAAGCTACCACCGTTAAATGTTTTACTTTATAAGAGTTGCCGTGGTCATGACATCTCTTCACAGTGATGGAAACCCCAACTAAGACACACTTTGTTTTAAAGAAGTGTAAAGTACCCATATTCCCACCTCCTCCGCATACCCTCCGACCCCACCTCCATCCACTCCTCAGAGAGGGTAAGGCACATTGCTTTGGGGAAGGTCCAAGACCCTCCTTACTATATCTAGGCTGAGCAAGGCATCCATTCAAAGAGAATGGGTTTCCAAAGAGCCAGTATATGCAGTAGGGATAAATCCTGGTGCCACTGTCAGTGGCCCCTCTGTCTGCCCCACCACATTCAGAAGGACTAGTTTGGTCCTATGCTGGTTCCTTCCCAGTCCGGCTGGAGTTGGTGAGCTCC
>LOEQ01008063.1:0-25200 GCA_001685075.1 Bramus lutescens
GAAGAAGAAGAAGAAGAAGAAGAAGAAGAAGAAGAAGAAAGAAGAAAGAAAGAAGGAAAGAAAGAAAAAATTGAAGATGCAAACAAAAAATAAATTATAAAATAAACCTTATATGTATGCTTTTTGCAAAAAAAAAAGGCAGAGAGAAATGCAAACAAAATTTTTTTTTCTTGGTGAACAAGAACAAATAGTGTCTAGAGAAAAAGTCCCATTGTTCAATAATTTATATTCCTAAATATTAAGAAATCATTTACACAGTGATATCGTGTAAAAACAACATGTAATAACAAAAAAACAAAGATATCAAACAACTTTTAAGTGATAAACAATTGTTGGAATTTTGTTTTTATTTCCACTGTATTCGTCAGCTTAAATATGTCAAACCCTTTGAAATTCCAACATTAACATATCAATAAATAAGGTATTTTCAGAAATGAAGTATTTTCCACTAAATTTAGAATTGTAAAGTATTTTTATAAGCATCCCTATGATTAGTTACTTTTAATTGATATTTTTGTCATCTTTGTACTGAACTACAGTAATTATGCCACAGTTTCACAGACTCCTGACAAAGGTGATAGGAACATGGCTAGTGTTGATCTTTTACTGAGGTATTTTTTTGCCTTTCCTCTCAGAAGCTGATCTTTCTTTCAACTCTTTGATAGATATACCCTGTTATTTCCTCTTTAGAAGTGAACAAGGGGTATAGAGAGAAGTAACTGCACAGGTCAGAATGTGAAAATTAGAAGCAAAGCTATGAAAACAGCATAGAGTCAAAACAAAAAATGTGATGCTTTACATATATATATATATATATATATCATTTCTTCAAATATCTGATTCAAATTTGTTCATACTTAAAATTCATGAAATTGCAATACATATATTAATATTATAAACACTTTTGTAGTATGTAATTAAAAACTATAATAAAATCCTTTATTTCTGAAGTAGATGAGATTTTGCAATTATAAACATATAGACATTTGCATTAATTAATTTTGATTAAAAAATGGGACTGGTAATGGATATATTAAATATACTTTACATTATTTTTACTAAATACTCAATTTAGCACCAATGCTAAAAGAAATCAAATCTTCCATATATAAAAGGTTTTGAAATTCATATATATGTTAATATTGATTCAGTGTTCTTACAGAGAGGTGTTTCTGTACTAATTTCGAGTATTATAAAGTATTTCCGACTGAAATACTATCGTCTCTATGAACCCATTCATTAAACATTTGCCATATCTCTTTTCTCACCTCATTGCTTGTTCAGTTTAATAAAAGATACAGTGCATTCCCTTAACTATGGAATTATAGCAATAACTTAACTATAAGTTAAACAGCTTCTGTTTTACCAATCTTTTAATCCTTGGCCTGCTTGTAAACAATTACAAAAAAGATCTATAGAGATATTCATGAATTCTCACTCGCCTTTTGATAAGGTGGACCATGGGAATCACTAGGGATTCTAATACAATCTAAACTTGAAAGAAGTTTCTCAGTGATTGTGTGGCCTAGATGAGAGCAAGTTGATAGAATAATATTATATTGTAAAATATTTATAGTGAGTGGAAGATTAAAGAATGTCACTGCGGTGATCTATCAATGTTGGTATCCTAGACCACAGGCTCCTTAGAATTCATCTGAATGCAATTGAGAAGAATGAAACCGTTTTGTGTGTAGTGGCATTTCAAATGTATTTTAACAAATAAAGACTGCCTGGAGATCTCAGAGTAAAACAGTCCCACTGGTCAGCCTTACAGACCAGATTATGGTAACACACACCTTTAATCCCAGTAGCCACATACACACTTTCAATCCCAGTAGCTACCCAAGTTTCCATAGAAATTGGATGGTGCATGCCTTTAATTCCAGTGGTACATGCTTTTAGACTAGCCCTAGAGACGAAAATAAGACAGCATGAGACAGGTTTCCAATACAGTCTCTTTCTGAGATTCCTGGAATCGCCATTTTCATACTGAGGTAAGGTAAGAGCCAGTAGACGGCTGTTTTGCTTTACAGATCTTCAGGTTGAACCCCAATTTCCTACCATGAGTTTTTATTTTATGTGTTTCATTTGTGTACTTGTGATTTTTTTTAAAAAGCAGATGGTATAGACTTTTTGAAACATATAGGATTTATATATTTTATAATGTTTCTGCTCTATAGAACTGTGTGACATAAAGCTAATTCCTAACCTCACATTTCAGTACGGTCTTTGTTCCACACTGAACTCACTCACTAAGTAAAATAAAAACAACTATCAACTATTCTACCATATCTTTGTGAATTAATTTTTGTTTCTATTTACAGGAAAAACATAAGAATATTGAAAATTGTATCCTGGACTATTGGTTCCACCACCAAGAGTTTATAAATATGTAGTTGATTTTACAAGAGATGAAATAAGATAAACTACTCAAAAGATTAACATATGAATTAGATATTTCTTTTATCACACTACTAGAACTATCCTTTCTAAATAATAAAATTCTGATAAGATTACTTACAAGATTCTGCACATTTGCCTATGCCTGTGTCTTTTTTCAGCAGTCTTAAAGTATTTGTGTATTGAACTCCAGTGAAATCATGTAGACATTGCCATCTTTATTTTTTTATTTTTTTAATGTCACGGCCATATGCCTGCCAGTTCCCTAAGTTCCTGTTCACATTGTTCACCATCCCCTTTCACGTTCTGACTCTGTGTTGATAGGAGAACTGAGTGACTTAGCTCTTAACTTCCACGGTCCCTCCCGGAATTCAGGAGGGATTTGGAAACTATAGACCTAAATCTTTGTACCCTGTAATTAATATCATTGGGCATTATTATATATTAATATGTGAACATAAATTTTTGGAATTGGAAAACAATTTAATTTAAATGCAAAGTATTCCACTAAAAATCGATCATTTTAAGCAGTTGCTTTTCCTCCTTTGGTCTAATAATACTCACCTGCCTGTAGGCGGGAGGGTGCACTGGTCGGTAGCAGCTTTCAGAAGGATGAGTAAAGTTATTGAGAAAACACAGAAGACAACATAGATGATGTGCTTTACACCTTACATCCACTTTACACAAGGCAGGGGCATCTGAAAGGAGGGAAACTCACTTGAGAATATGTTTTCATAAGTTTGTCTGTAAGGCAATTTTTATTAGTGATTCATGGGGAGGTTCTAACCAGCCCATTATAGGTGGTGCCATCCCTGGGCCAGTGGTCTTGTGTTATATATGAAAGCCGACTGAGCAAGCCATATAAAGCAAACCAATAGGCTGCATCCCTCTATGTCCTCTGCATCAGCTCCTGTCTCCAGATTCCTGCCCTGTTTGGATTCCTGTCCTCACTTTCTTTAGTGATGGACTGTTATCTGCAAGTCTAAGTTGAAATAAACACCTTCTTCCACAAGTTGCTTTGATTATGGTGTTTTATCACAGCAACAACTAGAACTATAGTGCTAACTATTGACCATAACTAGGAAAGATGATAAGTAACGAAAGTAGGTGACAGAATGACAGACAAGACTAGGGACTTCACTCGGGTGAAGTTGAGGTGATTAGTCCATTTTAGAATTGAATTTTTAGTTTTACATGGTATTACATCTTTTCTTATTTCCTTTTATAAATATATAAATTCTCTATTGACTTACAGATGTAGTATTTTTTAAACTAATGGTAATTTTAATTTCCTTATAGGTTATAGGTACAGGTATGGTAGATGTAGGTTAGGGATGGAAATGTTGAATTGGGTTTTGCCTGTGAAACAATACAGCATTGGATGCCTTAGAGAAGAAGGGCAATAGTAAAAATCTGTGACAACATTGGAGATGTAGGAAAATCCAGCACACTTCCCTAAGAAGCTGTTAAGTACAACATGTTTATTTATTCAAATGTCTATGGTTGTCCTTTGTCTTTCGACCTATCATCAGACTGTACCAGTCTCACTGTTTAACGTCTTACACGATTATTAGTCACAGAATGTAAAGCCAGTTAGGAGAAACGACAGCTAAATTTACCTTATGTATTTTGTCCTCCTCTCTCCTCACATTGTAGAAAAGAGGAGCATTATTCCAGAAGAGCTAATTTTGTTTATGTTTTCATCCACATAGTTAACAAGGCCAGTGCCGTGCAATTATTGAAGGCACAATTAACAAGTCTGGGTGCCAGTCTCCAGATCCTGTTTTGCTAATATGCCCTAAAATTTATAGACTTTTGTTGCTTTTGATTATTACTCATAGCAATCAGGGCAGCTACAAGAAACATTGCTAGATGTTTGAAGGACCGGTTAGCAAGCTGTTTAGCTGCACACACAGCACCATATGTGTATAGCAAACTGATACAGTTATAATCAGGAGGAACAGATCCCATTCTCAATTTAAAATCTTCTAGACATATAAGAATCATTCCAGTCAAGCAACATGCTTTCCTCTGTGTCCCCATGAAACCAGTTCAGCTTAGAATATTTACCAAAGTAGAAATTTTCACTACTTGTTTTCTTTTTCTTTATTTTTATACTGCCAAACAAAATACAGAAGCAAGATCTCTAAATGGATAATTTACACTAAAATCTTATTGCAGATGAAAGGAAACAATTTAGTGGTTAAATCATTCTATATAAGCCAGGCATTGAGTGCCAAGACTATTATTTCTTTCTTTATTTGGACTTTTAAATAATATATCAAAGGCAATACACAACTTATCCAGTACTTAATCATTGTTAATACTTTTTATTCTCATTTTAAAATTGCCTATGACATTTTTGCATTGTTCAAAATAAATCATCAATAAATCATCAATGGTGTTTAGTTTGTAAATTTAAAATATTTAACAATTTTATTTAAGGTTATTTTCATACCAATTAAACACTGGTAACTTTCAAGTTTTTTTTTTTTAAGGTCTGCGAGAATCCTGAAATCAAAACAAAAAAGAATATGTGATGGTAATAAAAATCTATCTTTCTACAAGGACTATCTCCCAGAACTCTGAAAAGTGCTTTAGGAAACACAACATACATATCTATGTAGCCTCTTCTCCTCTCCTGTGTAAGACCACAACTCCTCTCATGTAAGTTCAATTATTACTTACTTCTTCTTCAAATTTTGCCCACATCTGCTATGCAAATATTTTTCTGATGATTTTTATTTTGTTATATTTATTGCGTGTGTGTGTGTGTGTGTGTGTGTGTGTTTGTGTGTAGAGTCTGGCACATATGTGAAGATACAATACGAGAGATCCTCTCCTAGCATAGCCCACAGCCATTCTCAGTCATATTTCCCCATTTCATTTTCACCTCTGTCTGACCTCCTGCCATAACATCACAGGTGAAACAGGTGCAAGCTATCAGAGGACCAGAATGACAGTAACCAGGGTGCCTGTATCAGTACACGGAGATGAGGTATAAATCTGGAAGCCTGAACTGGCCTCTTGCACATGCAAATGCTTAGGTATTTTTTTTTCTTTTTGAATAACCTACTAATGTTGCAGAAACCTGGGGTGGTATTATTTTCATTAATTCTAATTGTATTAGAACGGTGCTAAAAATATGAAAACCTACATTTTTGATGTTCTTTCATAGTTGGTGACTTTTTAGTCATAATAGGTATTCAAAAACCTAAACTGCATATACCTACTGTAGAAAATTAAGGCATAAAACTATTTAGTTAAATAACTATTTCTTCCTATTTAATAAAACTTAACAAAGTTAATAACAAGTCTCTTATTACTAAAAGTTACCATAAATCCATTATTACTTGTCAAGCATTGGGCTAATTAAACTGACTTTAAAGGCAAAACTTTGAAGCATGTATTTTTAATATTTCCCTTTAATCATGCCTACCCACTTAATTCAAAGAGTATACATTAATTGACACATTATACCTATGTGCCATATATTTGCTCTACATTTTAATATTTTCAAGTTATTTTCTTAAAATATGCATGCAGTCTTTTCCTCGTTGTTATCTCCCAGCTGATACCAATGGTCAGCCCCCTTGTTTCTCATCGGCCTTCTCTGATCCCCCATGACTATACACTAAATAACATTATCCAGAGAGTACTTTATCTGATCTATGTATCCTATTTCTAGAATTAGTTTGCAGTAGGGTCTTAGAAAACTTTATTGTAGAAATGTTCTACTTTTCAGTGCATGATAATTGATCCACAATCTATTTTCAATTTATATTTAGTTTGAACTCATCATCTATCATGCTCAGTTCACTTGGTTCATCAAAATTTGTCATGCCTATAAACTAATGTTAGCATAACAATGTTTAATTTTTCAGTGTAATACATGAATGTATAAACACTGCTAAGCATAGTGGTATACATCTCTACTTGTAGGTAGGAATTCCTAGTGCTGGATGACAGCTTAGAATACATAGTGAGACTTTGACTTGTGAGAAATAAGACTCGGTGAACTTTAAAAATAATTTTGAATATAATTTTTGTGGTTTATATTTTATGTTGAAATATGCAATTTTTAATAAAAACTTCAGTCACTTCTGCAAAACAACTAAACCAATACAAAAAATTATAAACACTACTTCTCAGATATGTACACAAACATGTTGACTGCTCATATTGTATTTGAGTGTCAACTAATAAGGAAATACAGTATTTTCATTTTTTCACGATTGCAATTTTAATGGATGCTATGGCTGAAAGCAGTATGTAAGCTATATTTATTACATGCCTTCTACTTATAAAGCAATATTTGACATTGTTTTATCTACTGCACAAATGAAAGCAGAGACTGAATTTTGTTGGCAAGTTCTCATTTCTTTATAAACAATTATTTGAAACATTATTAGAAAATGTATGATTTCTGCATTTTTAAGGAACATAATAAAACCACATGGAAAACTTGATTGACATTTTTTGAAGAAATAAAAGATGTTGACTCAATTATCATTTATTTTACACAAAGATCCTTGTTTTATATTTTTCCTCACACCAAAAAATTTGAATAGTCTAATTATTACTTCTAAAGAACCTTTTCTTTTCTAGTCTCCTTAAGCTAAAATAAAATTTACAGTCACCAATAAACTATTAATCTTTTCTGATATGTAATTAAGAGCTCAACCTGTATTTTCTTAAAAATAAATAACAACCAGTGCCATACGTTCACCATTCCATTATTAAAATATTGCTGCTTGATTTGGTGCATTTTGAATTGTCTTTTCATCAGATAAAGACAATTCTTAAGCAATCATTTCTTTTTATGTCTCAATCAAATGTGCTGAAATCAACAATCCACATAGACATTTTTTCTTATACTCAAACAGAAAAAGATTTTTTTTTCATTTTTTGAGCAGGGTTTTCATGTAGGAAGTCCTTCTGTATACGTGTTGCTTTTATTGGTTAATGAATAATTAAGCTGCTTTGGCCTGTGGTAGAGGAGAATAGAGCTAGGCGGGGAAAGTAAATTGAATGCTGAGAGAAAGTAGTCAGAGTCAGTGAGATGCCAGGTAGCCACCAGAGGAGGAAGACTCTAGCCAGAACCTTGCCTTGGGGAACAAACAAGTTGGCCTGTGACTACAACATTTCTCTGTGTAGCCCTAGTTGTCCAGGAACTCACTTTATAGACCAGGCTGGCCTTGAACTCACAGAAATAAAACCATAAAATTTTAAATGTTATTAAAGTATTAATTAATCTTTAAACCCTATTTATGTTTAAACACATAAGCACCCACTTAAAATCTTAAATACTCTGATTCATTGCTTTTTATTTGATTGTGTTTGAATCACATATAACACAGCATACTTACCTGTCTAAAGAGCTTTGTAAAGGATGTATAGTAAATCTTAGCACCAGCTTCTTTATTATTTTTTAACTTTATTTGCTTCATAGTCTTCTTTCCTGCCAACTACACTAGAATGAACTGATCAGGGACATTTGATTTCACACTCAAAGTAAGGATTAACCTATAGATGTTTTATTCTCAAAGTACTAATATGAAGATTTAATTTTCTAAAATAATAAATTCTCCTCCAGTTCTGAACATGAATATTTTGACTCAGTTATTTTGTTTGTTGTTTTTATGCTTGGCAGAAATCTTGTATTTAGAAGGAGTTGATTATGTCTAGTAGGGATGTCGATTGCCTCTCTTCTTTTATAACTTGCTTTTTTTGTTTTGGTACCATGAAACCTAGTCCTCAAGGAGAAAGCATTCAGATCATGTCCAGTTCAGGGGCCTTTGAGTCTGAAAGACATGATGTTTTCAGCACAGAGATTTACCTTCCTCTTCCAGATGGCAACCAATGCCAATAACAATAGGATGAATGTTTGAGAAGTTTTTTGGTAGACCTGATCAACAACTCAAAGGAAAGCTTATCATGTCTTGAATTAGGGATTTTGTTGTCGGAGGTCTATGGTCTTAGATGGATCATTGTCAGCCAAGATGAGTAAAGTTAATTAAAATTATATATGCATACTAAAGCCTTATGCATCTACGATGGTAATGAACAACATCAATGACCAGCATCCTTGATAGTCCCAAAAGTTCAGTACTAGGACGTGAATCTTAACAGTAAATCACACCTCTCTAATTGGACTGATGACTAACACAACAAGAGGGAAAATTTTGCCTGCTATAGGAAACCTAAGTAACTACTTAGTGCTAATGATGTCATAGATATTGGTGGAAAAACTACAACCACTGTTTTACTAAACCAGCCTAATTCCTAACAACAATATACACATTTGTTTTTATACCAACAAATAGGTGTAGTCATCACCTCTTATTAAAAAAAAATCTCTTTGCAACAAACAGAAACCACTATAAAAAACCATAACCAATAAAATGCAAAATTTTATATCTAAGTCCCAGTGGACATATTTACAAAACAATTCCTCACGTAAGGCTAAGGTGACGTTGTGGAAGAGGGACCAGAAAGATTGTAAGAACTAGAAGATCAGGTAGTTTGCTGTGAGATTGTGACTCCTGGTAAAGTCAGAAAGTACACCATAAAATTTCTACATCAAATGGCAAAGCCTGGGAGGTCTCAAATTACACAAAGAACTACAGGCAGCTAAGAGTGATAAATGCAGAAGAAATAATCTTAACCATGAGGGAGCACTGCATACCAAAGAGTCAATCCTGAAAATATACATTCAAGTATTGCACACACAGAAAGGTTGTGACGGTAATAAGTATTGATGATGAGAAACGAGATGATGCAAATTTGAAAGATATTAATAAAGTGTCTATTGGAATGTTTGAAGTGAGGAAAGGGAATATAGAGATTTTGAAATTAGATTAAAATCTCAAAAACTAATTTAAAAAATTTCTTTGTTTTAATTGGGCATTGCAGTGGAATCTACACTCTACCTCTGACTTGTATGATACAGAATTGAAGAAAATTTGCATGCCATGCATCAAATTGCCTGTGAGAGAAGTGCCTGTCTATTTAGAGATCACTGTTTTGGCATGCCATGCATGCCACTACAAATTATACTTCCTTCATGTCTATTTATGTTGCATTACTTCACAGTAAACGGATCAAATACATGTTTAGCCACAGTTTAATTGCCACTGAGACTTACAAGAAAAGTTAAATATTCTTTGTTTGTTACCTGTACCAAATTACCATTTAGTGACTACTGGGAAAAACTAAGACTCTCTATGGCAATTGAATATAAAATAAAAGATTGTCAGGATGGTTCCCAGACTCCCACACCACCAGTTGCTCTACATAGAATGAAATAAATGATAGCTTGTGTGTGGAGAAAATATATATCAAAACACCTTTCATTTGTGCTCCTAATTCTCTTTAAAGTGTTGCTAATGGTCAGAATTTATTCATTCTCCATGAGCAGAACATGAAAAGATTCCAGGAAATGTAGCTACATGCTGTTCAAGGGGTTGGAGGGGTAGAAAAATATGGCCCTGAATGTAGAAACATGTATATGCAAAGTTTATTAGTAATAAAATTCAGAATAAGTGTAAAAATACCCATATAAGTTTTTTTCTAGGAATCGATACTTTTGTAATACCACAGTAAACAGAAAATGCTCTGTTGTATCCTGAAGATTATCTTTAATTTAAGTGAATGGTCACAGCTTTTTGTCTTTATTTTAAATACTTTTTTGACAAAACCCTTGGAGAACTTTGTCTAAAACTGCATCTGATGTTGTTATGGGATAGTATAAGATTTTATATCAAAAATATGGATATAAATTTTAAAGAATTGATACATTTTATAAGTAGTTATAGGGTATAATCATATTTTCGAAAAATAGAAGGACCATCTCTTGTCATATAATAGACAAGTATACAGTATTAAAGATCTCTTTATTATGTTTCCCTATTTCTGAACTCTTAGCTAAGAAGTAAGTTAAGTGATCATTGCAGGAAGCAGTGAATACAAGGAACATGCTAATTATGGAATTACATAAGAACTACTGAGTTATTTTCAAAAGCCAGAATGGTGCAAAAAATGTGTAGTATTACTCTGGATATTGAGAAAACACATGCCTGCATTTCATCAGTTCAACCAATTAAAACCAGTCTGGGCAATAGTTTACAAGTCTATAGATTCTAATGACGCATACACATACCCACATTTATTTCTGTTAATTTCATATGTATTTTCATATTAGTTTTCTTCATGAGAAATCTTTCAAACTAAACTAGGAAATGCAAAGAACATTTTTTGAAAAGAAATATAAACCCTTATATAAAGCTTTTGGTTTAAGAACTAAAGTTATTTGGAGCTGCCAAATCCTTCATGGAATTTTTCCTGCCCAACAGCAGAAAGTAAGCCAATCATTTCTAACTACCAAGTCCTCCAGAGTCCACGGATAGACCCTACTGCAGAGAAGCCTGCAGAATGTATCTAGATGAAATTATCATTCAGGAACTAGCCATGCCACCAATGGGAGAGAGGTCTCACAGATTATATTTACTTCTAAGATTCTCAGCAGAGTAAAAAAGGCTTGATGGAACAGATTAACTTTTTTCTTCATAATTTTTTTCTCACACTTTCTTTCATATTATTGATCCCTAAGCAATAGTTCTCATCTCAATTCTTAATTCAAATCACAACATATTCAGAGAATCCTACAAAAAATTATGAATGGAAATTTCCAATTTTCACTAGTTTGAGGTGTATTAGTGAATTGAGTGTTTAAAATGATATTATGGGAAAAATAAATGTATATATAGAATTTTCTAAAAGTACTATATATATATATATATGTGAGTATATGGACAATTGCTTTGCATAGAATAACCTGGCAAATTAAGAATTTGAATGCTATTAATTGAATTAGTGACTTTTCTATTTCCATGATGAAATACCACAATGAAAATCAACTAAAGGAAGAAAGTTCACTTGGGCCTACAGTTCCAGAGAAAGCATTTATAGTCCATGGAAGAGGCATGCTGTTAGGCAACACATCATACGGTTATATTTTCACCCATATGCAAAAAGCAGGAAAAGAAAAAAAAAACTGGAAATTTTTGAGGATATAGACTCTCAAAACCTTTTAATGTCATTCTGCAGATACACCATATTGCCTAATGTTTCTATAACCTCCCAAAACAATGTCACTGATGGGGATAGAGTGTTAAGCAACATGAGCTTGTGGTCATTCAACCACTCTATTAAGTTTCTACTTTAAGTGAATTAAGGAATCCCACTAGAATTGCTGGTCAGGTATCAATAACCATACATGAGGGATCAGTGTGAGATATTTGAGAAAAAGGATTTCAGTACCCAAGAAGCATGGTTGCTTTCTTTTCTTCCAAAATAGAATGCGAATTTGATTAATTATTCATATAACTACTAATCTTCGGCAAACGATACGGGAACAGAAAAAAAATGTGCAAACAATGGGGAAAACAGTGTTAAGCCTACTCTTCAATTAACTCCAAAAAAATCTGACTGAGTTTCTCCAGTAGAAAAATTACAAACATTATTTGGATGAGGAGTATTAAAAAAAACTCCTATAATGTGATATTTGTGAGATATTCACTACCACTTATAGAAGCATTTGTTTGAGTTTCAAAATTGAATTAATTTGATTTAGGGTTATTGTTTTTCACAATGAAAGTTTGTCAAATAGAATTAAATAGTGTATTTTTCATTCAAAGAAATGTAGAAAAAATTGATATGAGATGCATATCCAGGTTAGTCATGTTCTTCTAAATGGAAAAGCTGGGTGTGGTTTCATAGGACTAAGTATACCCTGCTTTCTTTTGTATATTTTGAAAGTTCCTTGGGTAAATAATTAAATGTTTGGTAATACGCGTGTAAAAAATGAAACATCACATTATCACAAAAATAGAAAAGTGGAACAAAACACTGGTTAAACCCGGGCAGACTGCAGGGCCACTGGCACCAGGATTTATCTCTACTGCTTGTACTGGCTTTTAGGGAACCTATTCTCTTTGGATGAATACCTTGCTCAGCCTAGATATATTAGGGAGGGCCAAGGACCTCTAGGGAAGACCTTATCCTCTCTGAGTAGTGGATGGTGGGTTGGGTGGGCACGAAAGAGGAAGAAATGGGAGGAGGAGAGGGAGTGAGAATGGGGATTGGTATGTAATCCCAATGAAATGAAAAAGAATTGTTTTCTTTTTTAAAAAATTAAAACTAAAAAAAAAACTGACCAAAATATGTTTTATGTGCATAAATGATATTTGTTGAGGAATATTATTTTCAGGTGTGTTACTTTTGTTTATGCTGCATTTGATCAACTGTAAAGTTATGATTCTTTGCTTATCTAAAATACCTTACTCGATGGTCCTAATAAAGAGGTGAACAGCCAATAAGAAGCAGAAGCAAGAATAGAGCAGGACTAGCAGGTAGAGCGTATAAAAAAGAACAAGGAGCAAGAAGGACATCAGGGGCCAGCCACCCACCCAGACACAGAGTTAGAAGGAAAAAAGGTATTTAGAAATAGAGAAAGCTAAAAGCCCAGAAACCAAAGGTAGTAGGGATAATTTAAGAAAAACTGGCAAGAATGAAGCCAAGTTAAGGTCATTCATAACCAAGAATAAGCCTCTGTGTGTCATTTATTTGGAAGATGGGTGACAGACCCCACAAAAAGTAAAAAGAGTAACATGTCACACAATAAATATTAGATTGAAAAAAGTGCCAGTTAAATGGTAAAGAATTGTGACTATATGCTCAAGTAACTGTGAAACATCTCAGTTCTAGCTAGCATTTGAATGCAGTGATGAAAGAATTGACTAGAGTTTAGACAGGCCAGTGTTTAAGAGTGCTTTCTGCTTTTGCAGAGGACTCGGTCATGTCCTTAGTACTCATGTCCAGCAGCATACAGCCGCCCTTAACTTCAGTTGCAGGTGATCTGATGCATCTTCCGGATTCTGCCATCACCTGTACTCATTTAGGAATCACCCAAACCCCACACACTTCAAAAATAATTACTATAAATTTTGGAGAAAAAAAATAAAAGAAAAAGAAACCAAAAGCCAAAGAACAAAACCACTGATCTTAAGGAAATAAGACTCGTTTGACTTTAAAGTCTAGGTCTTAGACCCTACTGAATGAAAAGACAAAAAGAACACAAGCAAATACTTGATACAGAAACCATGGAGGGATGCTGTTTTATGCCTCTTTCACAGGATCCTTCTTAATTTGTTTTCTTATTCAATACAAAATCATCTGTCTAAGGATAGTGCCACTTCAAGGCCTAACTGCACCAATTTATAAGCATGCTCCTCCTGCACCAATTTATAATCAAGACAATTACCCACAAGCATGCCCACAGGCCAATCTGGTTTAGGCAATTCCTAAATCAAGGCTTTTCCACAGATGGCTCAGGCTTGTGTCAAGTTGACAATTAATTCTAACTAGGTCTGTGTAATCATTTCCTCGTTAGTAATGTCTTACGGTAGCAAAATAAGGAGACAAGAGACTTGTGCCTGAACAGGCAGAGAAATTTCCTATTGTATATTTGAAGGCTGTCACTGGCCAGCACCCTTGGCTGTCCTGAAGGAACATCTCGAAGTGGATTCTGAATTCCTTCTCAGAGTTGTTTCTATTTCCATTAAAGTCTGGAATGGCTTTAATGGCTCTGTGGACTTATTAAGCTTCCAAGGTAAGAGGAAGAACAACATGCACCAAAGTTCAATTTACTTAGTATCCTTCAAAATAATTAAAATAATCACAATTTTGAGTATTCAATTTAGAACAGTAACTGAAAAGCACAATGCCATTAATTTCTTTCTTTCACATTAATTAGCATTATGATATATAATGAGAGATGTGCCCAAATTAAAACAAGTCCCATTAATATTTACATAAGGTTCTACAAATTAATGTGTCAATTAAGGATATATTCTTTATCTTTTGTGTAAAAATATGTACTATTTAACTAAATTATACTTCCTTTGTTGAGCAGTTTGGCATAAAGAAGCACATATTTCTAAAGGAAAAAAATACTGATGTATAAATTTGTTTATAAGATACTACTTCATAATTTAATAGCTAATGTTACAGTTGATATATTTCATATGGAAAAATGTGGGTAATACTTGGGGACAGGTTTATTCAGAATTGAGTCCAATTATAACTACTGGTGTATTATAAATATATGTATATATCTATTCATTAATGAGGTACAAAAGTAAGGTTAAACTAAAATGGAGCATCCTCCAGGAGACTATAATTATCATCCTAGAGAGAGCAATTTTAGATGAATATACGACAAGTTTTTTCTTTAAAAAATGTGTTGTTTTGCAATATTATGATTCACTCAGTGTACTTTTCAGTCAACACCATTAATTTTCCTCCGTTTTACATGTAATAACATAACACTGAAAGCACAAGGGATATCTTAGTAAAATTAACACATGAATGAATGTGTAAGACTAATGATAAAATAAACATCATTGCTTTTCTTTCTACTTAGGAACAGTAAGACTGCAATTTCAAACTTTTACTTTGTGTGTATGCATCCTGTGTGGCATACCTATGTGTGTGTGTGTGTGTGTGTGTGTGTGTGTATGTGTGTGTGTGTATGTAGAGGTCAGAGGTCACTGTTAGGTATTATCAATTATTCTATACCTTGTATTTTGAGCTAGAGTCTAGCAGTGGACTTCAGATCATTGGTTGAATGACTTGAAGGTCATTGATTCACTTAGGATGGATGAGCAATGAGTTCTAGGGCTAGGCCTAACTCTGACTCCATCACACTGTGATGACAGACGTGTACACTGATAGCAAGCATCTTTTGTGAGTACTACGGATGCATACTTGTTTGGTATTTAATTCCTGTGTGTCAGGCCTCTTCAGTCTGATTTTTTTAGATTATTTTCAGCTAATTTATAAAATTAGTTAATGATGCTTAATTATCTTAAACTCTCTTGGGGACTGAAATAGTGTGATTTTTCTGTATTTATTATCTTTTAAATTTCTTAAAATGACAGGCTGAGAACCTGATATAGACCTACATGGATTATAAGGATTATTTAATATAAATACAATGAAACATGCTCAAGTCTAATATTTGTTGATGTAAATTTGCAAAAGAATAACTACTTATATTGTCGGAGTTTGCAGCTAAAGCTACCTATTAAAAAAATCCACGAGGATCAGATTATCATGGTGCACTTGAATACTACGGACAAACTTACAGAATTAGGGGAATTTACAATAAGTGAAGCAAGATTAGATAAATTTATAGTCACTAATGAATAATTTTAATATATTTGCTCACATCTTCTTACTCAGCAGCATGATTAACTAGGGGGAAAGTTAAAACTACGATGTATAAGGTATAATGAATACAGGTCATTAATGTGCACTCCACAAATTGGCAATTGGACAGGAGGCTGAGGGAAAGATGAATGGACTGAGTGGACTAATTAGCAAGCTGGAGTGTAGGAGTAACTGGCAGCAATAATGTATCAGGACAGAGGGTGCAATCAATGTAGTATAAATAATGATGATTGTAAAACTGCAGTAACGTAAGAAGGATGCTGGGCAGACAAGAGCTGCTGCAGTCTGATTCACGTAAATATTGTTGGCTCTTACCAGGCTTCCAAGTTAAGACACAAATTAACTAAAGAAGATAGAATTGGATATGCAAATGAAATGCAATTAATTTGTGGCAAGTAAATTGTTGTGGTTCAATTGTGAGTTCACATTTTGTCCATAATTTTCCTATTTAAAAAAATTATACTCAAGTATCAACAATAGCTTGGTCATGTTGCAATCACTACAGCAAGGGCTGGATTTTGGAAGCCAGTAGATTAAGAATATTTTTAGTAAAATTGAGTAATCAAATATGTTGTCTTTATAATTTTATACAATTTTTATATATTCGTATGATTTATGTACTTAAAATGTATGTACATGCTTGAATTTAAATTATACTGACAGATTTACAAGGATAATTTGATCTATATAAATGTAGTTGATATTAAAAAACAATGAAGTTCAAACAAAGATGAAATATAATAAGATAAAAGTAAAAATATCGAGAATGTCAATTAATAAGGTCAAAATAAGATCTGTTTACCAAACAATTAAAGGTATTGATATTTCAAAATATTTTTAAAGTAGTAATGGGTTATATGTGAATGCATATTAGTATTTGAATTAGCAACATCTAGAAGGTTCACAAACATATAATTCCATAAAGGATGCCTGTTGATGCACACACATAGTTGTATCTCATATGAAACACTTTGTTTACAAAAGGTTCACATGAAATATGCAAGTGTGTTTACTCCTTGAAAGGCTGTTCAGCTATAAAATGAGCAGCAGGTTTCTATTTCCTCATGTCATCCTATGAAAAATGAGGTGTATTAAAGACAGTGCTGTCAACTTTAACTCATGATTTTAAAATTAATATTTATTTGATATCTTCAAAATACATAATTTCTTATTTTGTAATATTCACTTTAAAACTGTAATACATTAATATAAGCTGATTCATTTTTAATTTAAAATTTATTTTCTGACTCTATGATTCCTAGAGTTGCTATAATTTTGATAAAATGTTCTTAGCTTCAAAGAAATTTTAAACTTCTGCCTATATACGCATTTAGATCAAGGACCTCAGATCTGCATGATGTCTCACTAGGTGAAGACTGGTCTAACACTACAAGCATTAAACATTCAAACTTCATTTTAGAAGAACCATAATCTTATTCACTATATTTCAAGAATGTTTGTTCAATGTGACAAAAAATAGATTTTAGAAGAATTATCATGATGCTTTAAAAGGTTTATAAACTTGTAAAATAGCATTGAAATTTAAAAAATCAAATATACTAATAAGATCAAATTGTTTCTTAATGGATTTCAAGTCACAATGCATTATCCTCAAAATTTTGGGTGAAGGAAACTCAATATTCCGATGATCAGGGCTTTAACCAGTGATGAGGTAGTTATATGCCGCAGATTGTTAAGGGAAAGGATATAAGGAAAAAGCTGAGTTATACACTTGCCAACTTCTGCAAAACAAAGTTGATCATCAATTTTCTGCTGTGTATTTCCTGTCTCTGAACATAGTTGATAAGATACTGAGTCCACTCTCTCTCAAGCTCCAGCAAGGAAATTCCAACATGCTGCTTTTAATAACTGTAGCTATTTACAAAAGAGATTTTTAAGCATATAAAATGATTATAAGTTAATTTATATAATCAACGTTTCATTTGCTGCTTCCTCAAAAACATTATGTTTATGAAGAATGATCTTATCTGCATAGGAAAGATTTCTATTGTGATGACAGATATTATTTAAAATTTTCCCATTTTTCCCAGTATATAACTTAGTAGAAGAAAGGTGGAAGATGACAGTTGACAAAATAGTCCATCATGTTATATCTGATATAGCCAATGCGAGTAGGAGGGGTCATACCTTAAGGCTTTATTTTGAACATCTGATTATAAAGAATTGAAATCCACCAGATATACATCTAATAATGTATGTATACTTTGTTTCCTGAAACAGTGAGACAGAAAAGATTAATCTCAATGAATGAAGGCATCATTTGGGCAGCTCAGTAATGTTTTCTGCCAGGTATGTGCAGCAAACCAGCACATTAACGCTTTACTTAGCACTTCAGAGGCAGAAACAGGAGCATCTAGGCAAGATGAATCCATTTGGGGCTACATACTAAGACCCTGTCTCAGAACAAAACAAAACATGATACAAAAAATTATTTCAGTAATATATTTAGATGTGTATATATATATATATATTACTTTATTACAGATGTAGTATATACATTACTGAATTAGTTTTATTGTACCTGTTTTTGTTTGTTTATATATATTCATATATATCTTACAAAAATATATAAATATATGTATATATATGTCATACACAAACAAACATACATTTAATTATGTAATCAACCAAACTTGAAAGTTTAACACAAATAGTTAATTTTCTCAATACTTAATACTTACCCATGTTAAATCAAGATCTAGTAAGTAGTTTAAACAGAACTATAGATGAAAGTGATATAGAAATGATAATTGAAAGTCTCTCAGTCCAAAAAGATCACAGCTTTATGGTGTCAGACAGAATGTACCAGACTTTTAATGAAGAGTTAATGCCAGTACTCCTCAAATTATTCCACAAAATACAAACAGAATGAACAGAGGTCACCCTGTCACTCATGTGAAAATCCAATAAAGAAAGATAATAAAAAACAATTACCTTATGAACACCTATGCAAAAATGCTCAATTAAATATTTGCAAACCAAATCCAAGAACACAACTAAAAGATCATCCACCATCATTTAGTAGGTGTCATTTGAAAGATGCTGGATTGGTGCAACAGAAGTAAACTGATAAATGGAAGCCACTGTATAAGCTTACATTTATAACCTGAAAGGTCAAAATGAATATCAAATCAATAAAAAAAATGAAGTGATATCTCATAATACAAAAAAAGGCCTTCTATAAAATCCAACAATCTTTTGTGATAAAAGTCCTGGGAAGACTAGGAATACAAGTAATATACTGTAGGTGGAGTTTCCTGTCTCATAATTGCACTCAAATAAACATACTAAAGCTTATATTAATTATGAACATTCGACCAATAGCCCAAGCTTATTACTAACGAACTAGCTCCTACATTTTAAGTTAATTCTAATTCCTTATTTACACTCTTCTAAGTGCTGGTGCCTTTATTTGCAAGACACATTCATCTCCTACTCCCTTGGTGTCTGGTTGTTGACTCCAGGCTCTGCCCTTCTTCTTCCTACCATTCTCCTAGTCTGGCTCTCCTCCCTAACATTATTCTGATCAGCTAGATGTTAGTCAGTGTCTTTAGTAAACTAATCACAGTGACATATATTTATACATTGTAAAGGAATGTTCCACAGAACAAGCCCATAGCCAACATCAACTTAAATGGAGAGAAACCCAAAGCAGTTCCACTAAAATAGGAATAAACAAGGTTGTTGTCTCGCCATACTTATTCATTATAGTCTTGAAGTCTTAACTGGAGCAATAATACAACTGAAGGAGATCAAAGGGACAAAGATAACAAAGCAAAAAGTCAAAATATCTTTATTTGTAGATGATTTGGTAGTATATACAAATGAGCCTAAAATTTGACTAGGGAACTCCTACAGCTGAGAAACATTTTCAGTGAAGTGGCTGGATAAAAGAATTAACTCCTTTATGGAGGAAAGAGATATTTTGATTTAGAAAACCATTATGGGGCTAGCAAGAAACCTGAAAATAGAAATTCCCAGGGATCCACAAGGATGACCCCAACTAAGACCCTAAGCAATAGAGGAGAGGGTGCCTGAACTGGCCTTGCCCTATAGTCAGACTGATGAATATCTTAAAAGTCACCATAGAACACGCATCCAGCAACTAATGGAAACAGAGGCAGAAACCTGTAGCAGAGAACTGGGTTTAACTCCCAGAGTCCAGTTGAAGAGTAGGAGGACTGGTAAAGAGCAAAAAGGTCAGGACCATGATGAGGACACCACTGAAACAGTTTACCTGAGCTAATGGGAGCTCACCAACTCCAGCCGGACAGGAAAGGAACCAGCAAAGAAATAAACTAGACCATTTGAATGTGGTTGACAGCTGCATGACTGGGGCAGACTGGGGGAGGGTGGCACTGGCAGTAGGACCAGGATTTATCCCCACTGCTTGTACTGATATTTGGGAACCAGTTCTCTTTGGATGGATACCTTGCTCAGCCTTGATATAATAGGGAGGGTCTGAGACTTACCCCAAATCAATGTGCTTTACCCTCTCTGAGTAGGAGATGGGAGGTGGTGTGGAGGGGTAGGTAAAGGGAATGGGAGGAGGGGAGGGAGTCGAAACTGGGACTGATATGTAAAATAAAAAAAAAATGATAGTTTGTTTTCTTTTTTAAAAAATAAAATAAAGGTACTGGTGTAGGAGGTCCTTCTGTCTATGTGTTGCTTTCATTGTTTGAATAAAGAAACTGAGTTGGCCTTTTGATAGGGCAGGAACTTAGGTAGGCAGGGAAGACAGAACTGAATGCTGGGAAGAAGTGGAGAATGGTAGACGCCATGAAGCTCCTGCCTGAGACTGATTAGAATCTTTCCTGGTAAGCAACAAACTTGTGGTGTTATACAGATTATTAGAAATGGGTTGAATCAAGAGTTAACTAATAATAGGGTAGAGATAATGTGCCAGGCAGTAATTTAATTAATACAATTTCTGTGGTTATTTCAGTTGTAAGCTAGCTGGGTGGAGGGACACAGCCTGTTTCCTCCTAATACATAGTACTTAGATCATAATATTAATGAAACAAGTTCAATCTCAGCTCTCTGTAAGGTTTAGTCTGTTGATGCAAACATTTTGAAACCATCTTTTTATTTTTTTAACCTCGCTTTCCCTGTACTGACTGGATCTTACATTTCTTATTTGTCCATGAATATGTTTCTTCTTTTCCTGAGGTCTTTGAACAAATTACAACTGTGTATTTGCTGTAATTCACAAGAAAATCAGTATGTTTCAGAAAGTGGTTACTTAAAATAAGTAGTATGCCTTCTGCCAAAAGTGGAAACTTTTGTCTTATATCATGGTCATACACTGCAGCACCTAGTGTAGACCTGACATTTGGTAAGTGCTCCATATATTCCTACTGCATTAAATCAAAAGACAAACTCTAATAGGAAATAAAGTACTAAAGTTTGCTTTTTGCAACACACAATATACAAAATATCCAAGGAAGATATAAAATTGAAAACTTCAAATTACATGTCAAGTTTAAGTGACATTAAATATTCAAAAGTTTCACTTCTTAGAGGGCAAGTATTTGTGTTATTGAGTCATGATGTCTTTTGTATATTCTGGTATAAAAATTGTTGCTCACAATCTTACAAATGTATTTTATTGCAATCCATACTTAGACTGAGGCATGACCTATTGATTGAGCACTTGCTTAGCACAGAGGTGCTGGGATTGATTCTATAGTGCCATAAAAATATATAGAACTTGCATCTCAAAAACAAAATTATAGGCAGGATAAATGGCTCAATGACTAAGATCATTGTCTGATGGGAAGAGCACAGCCTAAGAAATCAACTGAATAGGGCTCATGGGGGCTCGCAGAGATTACAGCAGCAATCGGAGGTTCTGCATGTATGTTATGGTTGTTGGATTGGTGTTTTGGGGGGGACTCCTCATAGTTGGAGTGAGGGTGTCTCTGAATCTTTTTCCTAAGCTTACGACCTTTTTTTTCCTATGGGGTTACCTCACCCAGCCTAGATGTGATGTTTTGTGCCTTGTCTTATTATATATTTGTGTGCCATAATTGGTTGATGTCCCTGGGAGGGATGCATTTCTGGGGGTGAGGAGAAGGGGAGAGGAACTTTGAGGAGGAAAGGATGGAGAAGCTGTGATCAGGATATATTTTATGAGAGAAGAATAAATGATTTTTTGAAAATTAAAAAGTTAACTCCTTAAAATTAGTAGCCCTGTTATATAAAAATGAAAAATGGAATTACAAAGAAATTGAAAAGACAACATCTTTCACAATATCCTAAAATAACATAAAGTAGCAGGGGTAACCCTTATCAGGCTGTTTAAATATTATTTAATTAAAAAAAACTGAAGACATTCTAAACTGAAATTGAAGAGATTAACAGGGTATTGAAAGATCTGCCATGTTCATGGATTGGAAGAATTAATGTAATAAGAAATGTCCATTCTACCAAAAACCAATCTATAGCTGCATGTAGTCCTTATGAAAACTTCAGCACAATTCTTCAAAAACCTTGAAAGGCAATGTTAAACTTCATATACAAACAAAAATAAAACAGACTAGCTGAAACAATCCTGAATAATAACAGAATTTCTGGAGAAATCACCATTGCTGATTACAATTTATATTACAGAGATATAATAACAAAACAGGGTGGTGTTGGCACAGGAACACATTGATCAATATAATCACATGTTGGGGGAGGCTGCTCATTTGTTTCTGGCAACCCAGAAATAACCACACAGATATTGTATTAATTAAATTACTGCCTGGCCTATTAGCACTAGCTTCTTATTTGCCTGCTCTCACATCTTAAATTAATGCATTTCTATTACTGTGTGTATTGCCATGTGGCTGTGGCTTACTGGCAAGGTTCCAGTGTTTCTGTCTCTTATGGAGAGCTCCATGGTGTCTCTCTCACTCTTCCTACTCTCTCTCTCTCTCTCTCTCTCTCTCTCTCTCTCTATATATATATATATNCTGGCTTTACTCTGTTAAGCCATTGGCCAAAAGCAGCTTTTTTATTAACCAATGATAATCACCTCATACAGAGGGGAATCCCACATCATGTCCCTTTTCTATCTAAATGAAAAGGATGGTTTTTAACTTTAACACAGTAAAATTAAATATAACAAAACAGTTATCAAGCAAGAATTATACTTAAAATATTTATATCTATTTTATCTTTTATCATAACTAAGGAAATTATAACTATAACTATCTACTCTTTAACTCCATCAAAGACTCCAGAATTCCTTTTCAAGCTCTCTCAGGATGTTATGTGGATATAGTTGACCACATTGGCATGCCAATCTGCCATGTAGCCACCACTAGGGACAGATGCCTCCACTAGAGCCCACGGAAACTTTGCTGATAGGCCACGACCTCATGGTGATGCACAGATTAATAGAGGTGGGTTAGTTTAGGATATAAGAGCAAGCTAGAAATATGCTTAAGCTATTGGGCAAACAGTATTGCAAATAATATGGTTTCTGTGTGGTTATTTTGGGGCTGAGCAGCAGGGAACAAAATAACAGCCTTCCAAGTACAATCACATTGATGATCCAGATAAAAATCCATACACCTACAGAAGTCTGACTTTTGAAAAAAAAAAAAGGTAGAAATATTCACTGTAAAAAAAAAAAGTAAAACATCTTTAACAAATGAGGCTGGTCAACCTCTATGGCTTCATATAGAAGAATTAAAATAGATATAAACTTATCAATCTGCACAAAACTCAGTTCCAAATGGATCAAAGAACTCAACATGAATCCAGATGTATTGAGTCTGACAGAAGAAAAAGTGGAGAATAGCCTTGATCTTATTAACACAGGAAAAGACTTTCTGGTCAGAACACCAGAAGTACAGGCACTAAGTAAATGAGACCTTGTGAAATTGAGTTGCTTTAGTACAGTTAACAACACCATAATTTGGACATAATATCAGCCTACAGAATGACAAATATTTTTTATAAACCATATATCCAATAGTAGGTTTATATACAAATTGTATAAAGAACTCAAAAAAAACCTTGAAAGTGAAATAACCAATTTAAAACATAGGGTACATATATGAACAAAATTTTTATAATAGGAAACTCTAATGGCTGAAAAGTGCATAAAGAGATGTTCAACTCATTAGGGGAATGCAAATCAGAACAACTTTGAAAATTTTACTTACCCCTGCCTGAATGGGTAGGAACAACAAATAATGTGCCAGCTCATGGTGATGAGGCTGTGGAGTAAGTATTCATCCACTGCTCATGGCTGAATATTGCTGCTGTGGAAATCAATGTGATAGTTACTCAGGAAGATGAGATACAACTCAAGATCAACCTACCTCAAGCTTCAGCTACACCTCTTGATCATGTAGCCAAAAGATGCTTCCTTCATCTTTCCACAGAGATTCAACCTTGTTTATTTTTACTCTATTGAAAATAGGAAGATATTGGTTGTAGGCTTATATTTCTACATGGTGTGACAGCCAGTCTATCAAACCATAGTTAGTACCTGATGTGGTCAGGTACCTTCCAGACAGGCTGTCGCTAACATAACAAAAATCAGGATGTTGCTCTGCTCCTTCTCTGTACTTTGGAGGATGCCTGAATAGAGATGCTAAGTCAAGCCTTGGTGACTGAGCTAGCATACAGATCGGGAAGACGTGACAGCAAGCACAGTTAGATGTGGACTTGACTAAAAGCCATTCACCTAGAATGCTGATGAATTTCCCCCTCTGTTTGTGTTTTGTATAAAGGCTGATTGGATAATAAACAAGAGGAATCTGATTATATGTGGATATTGAATGTGAGTGATCATCAATCTCTACTCTGTAGAACCAAAGAGTTTAAGTGCAAATTAAGTGACTTCGTAGGATGGGGGAAAGATAGAACTCCATAGGAAAGGGAAATAGAATGGTTATGGATGGATAGGGGAAATGGAACAGGAGCATCACATGGTGAGAGAGAGGAAAATGGAGGATGAAGGAAGAAATAAATATAAGAGGGACAGCTAAAATTAAGGGTTCTTTGATGGGACATATAACAACTAGTGTAGTTGAAGTTTCCTAAAAAAATTTACGTATACAGTAGTAATCTAAATGAAAGACAATCAATTGGGAGTCAGGCCTCCAAAGACTATTTCTTGTCACCAAAGCTTCTAGTCTCAGGATTGTGTTACATCTATTAATGTTTTGACCAAAGAGAACTCATAGGGACATACACTCTACCTAGTCCATTCCCAAGCTGTGTAGGTTGGTCTCCACAGACTGACAACTAAGCTACAGTACTAAAGTCAAAACATATACAAGTAATTGAACGTGGAGAATTTGAGCTGGTGCCTACCTAGAGACTTTGCCTCCACGTGCTAGTCTTTTTGGTACAGGAAGGAACTCTAAAAGCTGTAGTGATGAGGCGAGTAGGCCTGAATTTAGTCCCGCCTGGCTCCCGCACAGATAGCTATACCCAGAAATAACAACACACAAATTGTATTCATTTAAGCACTGCCTGGCC
>LOEQ01008063.1:25396-36745 GCA_001685075.1 Bramus lutescens
ATCAAAAGGCCAAAGCAGTTTCTTTATTAACCAATGAAAGTAACACATAGACAGATAACCCTCCTACACTGAAAAGCTACCAAAATAAAAGCTTAAATAGAAATCAAACCACAAACACTTAGATCTAATGGTTTGCTATCAGACAAGTTATCAAGGTATGGTAGTGTAATTACAATATAAAGCTTATAGAAATAAACACTTAATATCTCTTATGACTTAAGTACAAAGGAAAATCATACCTGGCATTTCTTTGGTAACCAAGAACATGAAGCTAGACATACTGGGTGTTCAAGGGTAAAACCAAATTTTACTGGAATAAAGTACAAAACTGTAAATTCTGCTATACTCATAGTTCAAAGATATCAGAGCATTGCTCAACCACCTTCTTAGAAGCTTCTTCCAGCAATGGTTGGAAACTAGTACAGAGATCCAGAGATAGACCTTATGCAGAGAGTGAGATCTTGTGACACTTAACCCAAAACAGGAAGTCTCCATCAGATCCCTCTTCTCAGGGCTCAGGGAATTCTGCAGAAGCCAGAGTGGGAAAGGGGAAGAGCCGGAGAGTAGGAGGACACCAAGAAAACAAGATTCTGTGAGTCAAGATAATTGATGTCCAGAGGGACTCTTAGATAATGAGGCACCATGCAGAGTGCATGCATGGTTTTACACCACTTGGGTCCTAAAGCTGAAAGGACAAGTGGACACAAGCCCACCTCTAAGCTAGAAGCTATCTCTAATCGAGATCCACTAGCGAATGAAAATTTGGTTCTCTCCTAGGGAGTCTCATTGCAGAAACAAACTGCACTTAAGGGTAGGCTGCATGGCCAGCCATGGTTAGCAACCAGAAAATGAACTCAATGGCATCTTTGGAGGTTCCTTTTCTCATAATGTTGTGAGGGAACCTTTATTTTCTTTTTCAAAAAAAAAGAAATTTATCTTCTTTTATTCTATTTTTATATTTTATTATATTTACTTCTACTTTTATTTTACTTATAATTTTTCCATACTTTACCCATAGGGCCTTTGCATATATATCATGAATTTGTTGTTTCTGTAGGACTCCTGCGTGTTCAAACAAATGCTCCTTTATTTCTGTTTGTTTTGGCCTAAATTTGTGTGTCAGTTTTATTTTTATCTTATTAAATTATTTAAAAAACAGCAACAAAAATAACAAAATAAAAAACAATAGACCAGTTATATTGACTTGATTAGTGCTTTCCAGAATATAGAAGAGAATCCAGGCTCCTGGCCTCTTCACACACTCAAGTTAATTGCTTCCATTGAATACAAAAACACAGTAGGTACTTTTGTTCTTCACCTGCCTGTGATTAGCACTCTCTTCTTTAAACTTCACGTTATAAAGCCTGAAATTATTTCCACTTACCAGCAAAGCCACTTAAGTCTCACCTTGACCTATAGAAACATTCTGGGAGGAGACTATTTTCAGGTTGCTCCAGTAAACAGAATCAACAGAACCTTGCTGACAGCCACTGAACACAGCTGGGGGAGGAGGAAGGCCATTACTTAAACCAAATCTGCTATAGCTACTTTACAGTTAACATGTGCATTTAAATGTATGACAGAAACTGGAATTGTCAGTCAACTGAAAACTTATCCCAAGGAGAACATAAGCTAACTAAAGTGCTTTACCTTCTACGTTTTGTTGTAAATCAGCATGCAGCAGGAGACAAGAGGAATTTAACATGCCTTTCAGGATTTTATTGATATAATTATTGTCTTTTTCCATTTTAATTATTACTCTTAAAGTGGGAATTGTATAGGTGTACCCATTGTGTATCTTTAGATAAATCATTTATGTTTTTATAATTTGTCTTTACCTAGTACACACACACTCTCTCACACAAATACCTTTATTAAATAAGATATATAGTTTCAAATAATGCCTTTTACTAGATTGATTTATATATTGAGGTAATTTGAGAAAGACATTCTTATCCTTTTGAATGTTTTTATTAGAATACAAGGTAGTCCTAGTAAGAGGTATTGGTATTTTAAAATTCAAATAACCACAATGTATCTTCAATGAGTTTTGAGAGTGACAGTTATGTAGGAATATAATGATTGTTATTTAGTATGTAGTTGGAAAACATACCATGTTAGTATGTAGTTGGAAAACACACCATGTTAGTAGAGCGGTGATAGTAAGTTATTTTCTAGGGCCCATGACCTTTCCAGCCATAGGTAGTTTGGTAGGCTTATAATACCAGGCATAAATTTCCTCCTACTCAGTCAGGTCTCAAGTTCAATAACATAACTATTGTCTATACCCATGTTTTAAGTTCCACTACTGCATCTCTCAGAATATTTTTATAATCCACTTACTTGTTGTTCCCACAAAAGTATTCAATAATTACTGTTTATTTATATTTTATGACTTTTTGGCTTGTCATAAATGCTCATTAGAGCTTTTCCACATGTGAACATGATATTTGGAAGTGTAAGAATCTGTGCTCCAGGGCCCTAAGACTCAAACTGGGTTTAGAGTAAGTTCATTCTTAAAGAAGTAAGAACTTTGTTACAATAGTTCAGAAGTCAGAGATCCGATGTCACTAACACTTTCTTTAAAACAAAACAAAAAAAATCCTTGTTGGAGAAGGACTAATGGCTCTGAATTTAAAAGTACTGAGTTGTCTTGCAGAAGACCAGGGTTTGATACCAGCACCAATGATTGGTCTAGCCTAAACCCCATGCCAGGATAGGACGTCCACCCCTGACCCTGCCTGGAGCACCAAGGTATGCACACTGGATGATCCGGAGATGTAGGATAGAACCAACACCACTCGAGGAGAAAAAAAACACATCACTGTAATAATGCCCAACAGTATTCTGCTATGCTCATAGTTTGGCGCCTAGCCCAGGTTTATCAGAGACACTTCATCCAGCAACTAATTGAAACCCATGCAGACTCACAGTCAAACATTAGTTGGAGTTCCGGCAATCCTGCATAAGTGGAGGAGAAAGGATTGTAGGAGACAGAGGGGTCAAGGACACTCACAGGAGAACCCACAGAATCATCTAACATGGGCTCATAGGAGCTCAGAAAGACTGAACTGACCAGGGAGCCGGCATGGGACTGGCATAGGCCATCAGCGTAGATGTTACAATTGTGTAGCTTAGTCTTGTTATGTGACTCCTAACAGTGGGAATAGAGTAAGACTCTTTCTCTTCCTTTGGGAGCTCTCCTCCTGTACTGAGTCACCTTTTCCAGCCCTAATATACGGGAGGTGCTTAGTCTTACTGTAACTTGATATGCCACGTCTTGTTGCTATTCCTGGGAGGCCTGCCCTTTTTAAAATGGAAACAAAGAACAAGTGTATTTGGGGAAACTAACAGAAGGGCAGTGGCGGAGGCAGGACTGGGAGGAGAGGGGGGACCGAAACTGAAGCCAGAAAGTGAAATAAATAATTACATAAATGTATTTAAAACAAAACAAACATATAAAAAAAAATCTGAACCATTTGTAAATCTAGTTCCAAGGAACTGGATGCCCTCCTCTGCCCTGTGTTTGTGTCAATCACATACAGAGTACACTAGCATATTTCCAGGCAAAATTCCCATACACACAAACATTAAAATAATCAAAACAAAGTAAGGAAACACAAAACCAACATCATCAAGTTTACAATGTTTCATACGTACTGAAAAAAAAATAATGTGGCTTCTAAGAAACTAAAAAAAATTACTTTTAAATTAGTAAAGTTATCAACATTTTTAAATCTCGTTATATTTTAAATGAACAATATTTATGTAGTAAAAAAGTTTTGAATGATATTGTTACATAGGAAACAATATCCACTAACTGAAAATTCAAAAAAAGAACATAAGATTTAAGCAAACTAATAAATGAGAACCACATTTCCAGAGAACACATATGGAATTTTAAAAATTATTTAATATAAAACTTGTAAAACAAATTTTAATGTTTTCTTATAACCATTTATTAATAATAACAGAATCTGTGTGGAAATTTCCACATTACTTCCTGAGATTTCCTGAGAGACGAGAATTAATTCCATTCTCTTGAACGACTGCTAATGAATCCCCATTTCTCACAATGATTAGAATATTTTTTATGCAGCTTATTTAAGAATAATCGTAAAAGTTCTCAATGGGATTAGAAATAATTAAAATGGCTAAACTATTTCTACATTATATTAATGATGAGTTGTTAGAAGCATCTAGAGTTTGGGGAATTTATATGAAAGCCTTGATGAGTTTTCATCAAAAAATGAGTAGTAAAGAACCTCATACGAATATTCATTTTGCTGTTGAAATAGTTTGTGGTGTACAATATATCACATAATGTGTTATCACCCTGTGAAATGGAGATTAAAAATGGGCATATACTTTTGTGGAATTGTTTTCTTATATAATAAGTGTATGAAGGATTAATGTGAATAATTAGGTATCAGTATCATTTTGATTTTGAGCCAAAAAAACCAGAAATGATACTGAGTACAATGTATAAGGCAATATAATAAGTGTGTCACACTACAGCTTCCATGATGAGATTTTTAATTATTTCCCTTTCTTCATTATTTTTTCACTTAAATTTTGTTGTATTTCAAAATTTTATCTTCAAATAAAGTTAAGCTTTAAGAAGACAGGACATGGAACTACACAGTTTCTGTATCATTAACCCAAATTCTCTTGATGTTAAATTCTAGTTTGATACAAAAAATGTTGAAATTAACATTGATGTGGTATTTACTGAAATGATAGGTCACATTCAACATTTCCCCATTTTCTCATGAATACTTTTGCTTCCACGGTCTTATCCAGGATTCTTCTTGAAGGTGTCATGTCCTTTTAATTCTCTAATCTATTGAGTATTACTGAGCTTTGCAATAATCTTTAATGATAAGAACTGCTATTATCCATTTAATAGCAAATATTTAAATCAGTTTTAAAATAGCTATAAATATATTCATTACAGTTTAAATATATAACAAAATATTTATAAGATATCTTTGATTAATTAATCTTACATGTTTTTCTTCAAATGTTAGGGATTTTTCTCATTTGAAACTTCCCCCATTTTTAATTGAAAATAGATTCTACTCTCATACAATACATCCTGACCTAAGTTTCTCCTTTCCCCACTCCTCCCAGCTCCCCCTCACTTACCTGCTCCCTTGGATCCTCTCCCCCTTCATTTCCCTTAAGAAAAAAGAAGGTTTCTATGAGACAACAACTAAGCACGATGAAAAGATACAATAAAACAAGAAAAAGCCTTTATATAATGGCTGGACAAGGCAACCCAAGAACTGAAAGAGTTGCTGAGCTCCAAGGTGAAGGACCCAATAGAGACTTGCAATTTAGAATCTCTTCCTGCAGAGGCTTAGGCAGATGCAAGCAGATAGAGCAGATCAAAGTGGGTGTAGAGACTCATTTAAGACTGTCAAGGTCTAAAATGTAGTGAATATAGTCTTGCAGTGGAGATTATTAGTCATCTAAGAGTTTGATAAATACATCTATCTATAATAAAGCATGGCATTTATTATTTCTGTTGTAATCTTTTAAATTGATGCTTTGTTTAACAAGATCAGTTAACGCAATACAGAGTCAGCAGGTTTTGTTAAGTAAATGGTACTGATGGAGATTTACTCATCATCCCCAGGATAGGAGAGCATTCACAGGAACAGATGATAGATTACAACATGTTTTCAATGGTTGCTAAGGATTCATATTATGTTACTGGACAGGAACAAGTTCTTTCACCTAGAATTCAACTGATTGAGGAACTAGCCACCATTCTACACCCCAACTTTGTGAGTTAACGCAGATTCTTAATTCCACCATCTCTGGGAATTCTAGAGTTGATCTTTAGTATTGGTGGAAACCTGAAAACACAAAGTAAGCAAACAGAACAATGGTTATTATTTTTCTCTTTAAAGTATCTTTCAAAACGTCATACCTAAGAATTTCAGAGGTAAGATTTAGAAGTTATGATAAGATGTAGAATATTTTAACATTCAAAAAGAAGCATCCACTACTTATTTTCTCTACAATTTGAAAACGTTTTTACATTTATAAAGTAAACAAAAATTGAATAGAGTCATGGAAGGCTTTATTCATTCTCTAACCAGGCACAGTAAGAACTGTAAATAAATATGTGCACAATTTATATGTTTTTGTCTATAATTTTAGCATTGCTGTCAAAATTACAGACAATAAGCATATTGCTACAAGCAAACTTCTTTAAAAGTCTCTCTAACGTGTAATTTGGAGTTAGTTTTTACTCATTTACAGTTAAGCTGCTTTTTTACTGTTTAGGATAAATCACTAGGTTTCATGTATGTCACATAAAATTTCTACCAGTAAGTTAAACCCTAGATGCATTTACTTCATTTTTGAGTTATTGTTTTGTCTATTATTATCAATTAGTTCAATCCTGAATCAACAAGTTCTGTTATGTAAATGATACTGAGGGAGATATGCTAATCCCTTCCAGGACAGATCTTGCACAGAAACACATAATATTCTACAGCTGTTCTCAAATGTATGTAGATGGACATTATTTTCATCCAATAGTCCTGATGGACCAGTTTCTCTCTCCACCCACTGGGTCCCCACAGTCACTTATGAAATAATCAATCTGAGGCTTATTATCAGTTGCAATTGTTCAGCTAATGGCTTAGTTGTCTTACTGGCTAGCTCTTTCTCTCTCTTATAAATTAGCCTATTTCTACTGATCTGTGTATTATCACATGACCAGGGCATAACCTCTGTTCTGGCATCTTTCGCCTTAGGCTGCTGATGGCATCTCTCTTCTTGGGCAGTTAATGGCATCTCCCTGATTCCACCTTCTCTCTCTCCCTATCTTTGTCTCGATTACCTGCCTAAGTGTTTTCTGCCTCACCATTGTCTAAAACAGCTTTATTCATCAACCAATAAGAGAAACATATAGCCAAAGCATAAGAAGGGCATTCTTCATAAAGCATAACTTGGGAGTCCTATTAATATTTGTGTAAGTCAATTAATTTAGGGATCTTCTAACACTTTATACCTGTATTCTGTGACTCCTATTTAGAATTTTTCATTGACTATATGTCATTCTTTGTGAATGATACTGGCATCTTTTGATTCTAGTGCTCACAGAATAATTTTCCAGAGTCTGGGAAATCTGATCTACTGTGCATTTGAAGTCTACTATTTAAGTCTAAATAGAATTACAAATATCTTTGTTCACTTGTACTTCAATGCATAATGATATTTTCATATAGAAAAGCATAATATATAAACTTACATGAATAGGTTGATTTCTCTTGAGAATGATTCACAACAGATCATAAACATTAATTTGCATAATAGTTTATCAATATTTTCTTGAATATTGAAATAATGAATCTTTCAAATAAATCTGTACTTAAAATATGCAAAACTAAAACATGAACTATCCCAGAAAGTGGCATTCATGTCTGTACTTCAGATTTGACTGAATGTAAACATAATTGCTGTCAATGTTGCTGATATATTCTGGAGATCAACTCTAAAGTTATTTTTACCTGATCTTCCATAACCTTTGCTGTTAGTGTTATCCAAGTTGGACTCCTATATTGTCAAGTGAGTTATCCATGTTGGAGTGCTCCTTGTTGAATTGTGGAGAGTGGAATGACTTTGAATGGTTGACTGCAATGCTTCTGTCCTACCTTCATACATTTTCTCTACTGACCATGGCCTGGGCCCCTGAACTGTTTAGAACTTGTCCTTCTCTTGATCTTTCTTCTGTCTCTATCAGTCAGGACTCTCCACAAGAACAGAATCATGAGCCTATGTAAAATTAAAAATTCTCTCATACAGTTATAAAAATTAGAGACCCCTTATCTACAGTAGAAAATGTAGTGACTGAAGACGATCAATGAGATAAAATCTACTTCACTTCCCAGGACTGGCAAGACACATAGTCCACTAGAAATATATGAAGTGGAGATAAAGTAAAGATGAAGGAAAAATGGATAGAAAGGGGAATAAAAAGGGGAGGAAAGAGAGGGGGAAAGCAAAGAGGAGAAGTAAGGGGGGATTATCTTTTATTCTCCAAATTCTTGTTTTCTTTTTGCCCTTAGCAGAGTACATGAGGGTGACTGGCACTGTGATAGACCTTTTGTAATCAGTATAATATAAATTTAAGCTCATCCAAACACTCTGGCAGAAACACTAGGAATAATACTTCCCCAGATATTAAGCCACTCAAGAGTACAACAAGGTGACATAAAATAAACCATCACAATGTATTTTTTTCTTGCCTAATTTTAACATGTGGAAGCAGAACTGAAATAGAAAAAAATTGTTGAGAGAATGAGAATGAATTGTGGAACACCACTGTTCTATTTTGTTGTAACATTATGCTAATGTAATAATCCTTCAAAAAACTAAAGAAACAACTTAAAATTACTAGTCTTCATACTTACAACTTAATTTTCCACAAAGTCAGAGACTCCAGAACTCTGATGATCTATGAGTCTAGACATAAATGCCTTGAGAGGAAAAGTCCTCTATGTCTTGAGGGAATGTTTTCATTTGATCAGGGAGAGGTTCCATGTATATTAAAGAAAAGGTTCCATTTGATCTACTGTGGGAGCAGCAGCTTTATTAGGAATCTTGAGTCATAAAGAAGGAGTTCTTATATAAACACATAATGAAACACCCATATATGGAGAACATCATCTGGGTTCTCATGGTGACCAGGTGAGTTTTGGTACCACTCAGATGCTATTTTTTAATTCCAAATCTTATTAGAAATGGGATTGTTTTAAGATGGTTTGTATAGGAATCAAATTATACCAATACAGCTATGCGAGAAAATAATGGAAACACATTGCTTTAAAGGAATTCCACTACAATAAATACCTACTCACACGGTTTTGCTTCATATGTGATCCACAAACAGAAGTTGTAAAGGTTACTACACATAACCCAACCTTGGAGGAAAATTGAATATTCTCAAGAAAATATCTGCAAACATATTCTCTATCAGTAGGTAATAGTTCGATGCCACAACCAGAATGTGTTTATGTATATTCAATACCTAATTGCTACCAAGAAAACAAGAGTTTTAATCAATTTTTCAGCTGTGACAGCATCTGCTTTGGACTTACTGACCCAGCTTACTCATCATTTTCCTAACAACCTTAAGTTAAACCTGGCAATTCTCTACAAGCAAAATCTAGATAATTTAAATGAATCCATTATTACACTGCTGTTAGCAATTGCCCCGATCTACTCAAAGCTATCATGTACCTAAGAGACGCCAAACATTTAGACATTATAGCTGGCTTGTTTTGAATAACTGTCAATCTTGCCCACACCTGCATATCTTTGACCTTGTATACTTAGAATTTTAAACTTTTCTTTTATGGGGTTAGCACATGAATGCACACACGAAGTGTCACTTTTCACTTATTCTGTAAATGGGCACCACTATGATTGCTGAATGAACAATACAAATTTAGTCTGACTTTTTGGGTTGGAAACAACTGTCTACCAATCCCCCTAAAAGTAAATATCTGTAACATCTGTTCAGGATATTGCTAGGACATTATTTCTAATATGTTTATTCCCTGTGCACATCTTCCTCTAGGCACGTTTTGAGAACCCTTTGTCACCTTTACGGACTACATCATCAGTTATGTGTATATAGTCTGCATTTTTCAAAAGTAGTTAGTGTCTACCTCCAGAGCAAAATCTAGGTTTGTTTACTTACCAGGGAGCTATTTATTCGTGTTCTCTTGTAAGCATTTCAAAGGATTAGAGTATCTTTAGCTCAGGTGTCTCACTGTGTTGAAGACTCTTAGCATCCATCTGTTCTTATTCTCAACCACCCAATTGGGTTTGGGCTATAGAAACAAAGCAAATGTGAGGTGAAAGCTACCTAATAGTTTAGCCAAGTCTTCCTTCTCTGACTTAAGAATCTCATGACACTAACTTTTACGGTCCAAACGGTCTTTAGTTCCTTTAACAAAATGAAACTATATGACTCTAGAAAGTGGCAGGCATGAGATAACTTCTAAAGAAAAAATAGTCCCCCAGAGATAAGATGACCACAAGAATGGGGAAATGCTGAAGAATGAACTCAGAAAATAAGGCAAAATGTTTCTAAGTCCTGTTGCTACAACCTTTGCTTTTAGTTTTATCTGTAACTAGCTGTGATTTTTTTTTTCATTCCTGAGGCAAACCAGAACTTTGTGTCTCTGTCTACCAATGTCCTCCTTTTCAGGTCACTGTGTTGCCTATGATTGTGCTGGCCAGAGCAGCTAATTCATATGAATCTGTAAAAGTCTTAATCATTTGCTTATAACCAGAGTAGAGTTTTGTTGCTTTTAATTTATGAACATAAATAAATCCTTGTAAGATATATGAATATGATGGATTTTTAAAGGTATTTATTTTGATTCAAAGGAATTCTATAACATGAACATTAAATTTTCAAAGTTATTGATATCTGGAAGTTCAGATGAAGATTAGAAATGTGTTCATTTTTCACACATTCAATTCAAAAATTTAAAATTCTATGCTAAATATCTTTCTATAATTTTAACAAAATATATTAGTTGGTCTGAAAACAACAAACTGTATTGAAAATGTTCAGACAAAAAATAAGTAACTAAAAACCAAAGTACTGTATTGTTCATTTCAACCATCTACCTGTGAATCCAGGTTGATAAAGACTGTATGAGGTCAATGAGTATACTTACAGTGGTTACCATAAGATATATCAGGAATATTTTATTATTGAACCCAGATTTGAAAATATTAGATATCTTAGGTAATCAATAGATAGCTATGTTGCTATGTTCAAAATATAAACGTTGCAAATAAATGTACCCAGCAAAAGGTATATCATAAACTTTGGTGTACATACACAATTTTATTGGAGATAGATATGAAATACATAAGGATTTTATCTACAAAATTACAGTAGTCTTAAGGAAGAGGAAATAAAATAGAAAGGAAACATATGATAATATAAAATAATAATTAAATGTGTAAGAGCTGCATTTACTTTCTAGCATGTGCCCTAGGATCAGTATGCAGATGGGTGTGTCTTATTAGGAGAGACTACTAAGGTGAGCTATAAGATCACTGGACAATAACAAGAGCAGACATAATGTGTTGACCTTCACAATCAAATTCATAATTCACTTGATTGTTCCAATATCTCATGTAATCCTCATGCACTCCTGCTCCTGAGTTCCTTAATTTCTATTGCTTAGCAGATGAGGGAACACACATATCAAACTGTAGAATGGATAAAGTGTGGAATATATATGCATTAAAATACTACTCAGCGGTAAAAAACAATGACATCTTGAATTTTGCATGCAAATG
>LOEQ01008064.1:0-31394 GCA_001685075.1 Bramus lutescens
CAATGGCAATAAAACATATTCATAGCATACAGAGGGGAATCCCACATCATCTCCCCTTTTCTGTCTAAATATAAAGGTTTTAACTTTAAAATAGTAAAATTATATATAACAAAGCAGCTATCAAGCAAGAATTACAGTTACAATATTTCTTTGTGAGTCTAAAGTTTCATATCTAATTTCTCTTTTATCATAACTAAGGAAAACTGTAACTATATGTCTTCAACTCTTCAAAGACCCCAGAAGGATATAATATTACCTAAGTAAAAAAGGAAGAACATTATTAGTAACTTCTAAAACTCTAGAATTGACAGAGACATCTCAATGTCACCAAAAAGTTTTTGTGTAATGTTGGGGCATCCATCTTCAGCCTACAGGCCCATAATATCTGGCAGAATTTTCAGTGAAGCAGGAAATGTGAAGATCTGTTCTGCCTTGTATTTGCAAAGTTCATCAGTTGCTTTCTTTTGTGTCCTGCAGAATTTCTGGCAGTTTCTTCTGTGAAGTAGGATCCCTGAAGGACAGTCTCACCTTCTTTAGGCAAGTTCAGCAGTCATTTTTCTGTGGTTCCTGAATGCCCAGTTTATACAGCATACCATCAAGCAGTCCAGGCAAGAGCAGTTTCTTGACTAAATGGCTAGCCTTGTCACATTAAAGGCAAATTCCATGATGAGTTTCTTCAATGCCCATCAACCCTTCTGAAGTAATTGGTGCTGCCAAAGCAGACATGTCTCACTGTTGAGAAAAGTCTAAGTTCAGACCCAGTTCCCAGAGCTCACAGAGGACTTCCGATTGCTACCCTTACTGTGAGTTTATTCCCAAATAAATAAACCTTTGTTGCACTCCATTCCAGGCTATTGTGGAACTCTTTGGTATGACGATAATACCCAGCACTGCTGTATTGTCAGACATGACAATACAAACCTGTAATTTCGGTACCCAAGGTAGAAGCAGGCAGATCAGAAATTCAAGCTCATCCTCAGTTGTCAGGTAAGTGTGAGGCCAGCCTGAGCTATTAAGAGATCCTGTTGAGTTGGAGATTCAAAATGCATACATTGGGATGAAGATATCCTCCCAAGACTCCAGAACCCCTGAAGGTAACTTTATTCAGAAATAGAGAATGTGGACACAGAGTCAGTTTAGGCAAGGTAATACTGGATCACCTTGGGCCCTAATCCAACAGCGAGAGTCTTTATAATAAAAGAAAAGACTGAGATGATCACCTAGGGAGGACACCAAGACAGAGGCAAGAATTAAACTGGTACTTCTCTATGCCAGGAGCTACCAGCAGCTACCAGAAGCTAGAGAAGGCCAGCTTGGATGATCTCCAAGAGCTGGAGATATGGGATATACCATGTCTTAATTTTAGACTTATAATATCCAAAGATATGAGAGGAAGCAAATTTTATTGCTTAAGCAGCCCAGGTTGTGACATTTTGTTGTAGCAGCCCTAGAACAGTAATGCATATGGACCTATACATCCTATTCAATCAATAGTTGCACCAAGATTTTTCGGTCGGGCCACCAACCAACTCCCAAAACATGACACAGAGACTCCTTATTAGTTATGAATGTTCAGTCTTATATTAGCTCTTATTTTAACCTATATCTCTTTATCTATGTTGTGCCTCATGGCTTTTTACCTTTCTTTCTGTATGTTCTACTCTGTGTCTGCTGGCTGGCAGCTGCCTGACTTCTGACCCAGAGTGTGTCTCCCTCTTTCTCTCTTTCTCTTCTTCTCTCCTCTTCTCTTCTCTCTTCTATTCTTTCTCTCTCAAGCCTAGATTTCTCTTCCTATTTGTTCTCTCTGCCCACCAGCCCTGCCTATCCCTCTATCACCTCCCTATTGACCATCCAGCTTTTTATTAGACCAGTAAGGCACCTTAAGCAGGCAAGGTGAACAGCAACACATATGTTCATAATTAAATAAATAAAACATAAACAAATGTAACACATCCTTATGTCATTAAACAAGTGCAGCAGAAACAAATTAACATATATTCACATATTTAAAGAAATATTCCCCAACAAACAGTAGATAAAGTCAGAAAACTCTCTACCCACTATGCCAACAGAGAAAAAGTCCACACTAGAAACTTGGGTCAGTGGCTCAGAACAGTGCTTACTGCAGACAAGGAAAGAGGGCAGGGAGGAGGGAAATCTTTAGTCAAAGACATTTATGTCAGAAGCACACTAAGAGTTGTTATGTAATAATCCTTTTGTACAATGTGAAGATGTGTCTTTGCCAAGGCCTTCTGATTGGTTTAATAAAGAGCTAAATAACCAATATCTAGGCAGGAGGGATAGGCAGGACTTCTAGGCACAGAGAGGACTCTGGGAAGAAGAGAGGCAGCCAGACATGGAAGGAGTTGGACACACAGAATGGCATAGAGGTAAAAGCCATATGGTAGAATGTAGGTTAAGAAAATTATGGGTTGACTTAAGTTATAAGAGCTAGTGGAACAAGCCTAAGCTATAGGCCAAGCTTTCATAATTAAGAAGTCTCCATGTCATTATTTGGGAGCTGGCTGGCTAGGTAGAAAAGAAAACTCTTTACAAAAAGTCATATTTTATTCAATCACAAATCAATAAATCCCAGATCAGAAACACATGGCCTGACATAATTTTTTAATGTGAGCTTTATTGAAATCAAAATCCTACAAAGATATAAAAATTAAATGATGTCATTTTTCATTAAATATATATTTAATCTCCTTTGTCACAGTAATAGCTACATTATCCCTTCATTATCCAAGAAGATCCAGGTAGAATATTAATGTCAAAAAACAATCTTTCTGGGCCAAGCACTGATCCAAGTGAAGAAAATGCTAGCTCTGCAAGGGAAGGAAATGATTAAAAGTTCAGGGGACTGATGACAAGAACCTTTCCCTGTAGAAGGGGGCTGCTTGTTCATCCTGGCCACCCAGAATAATCACACAGAAACTGTATTAATTAAATCACTGTTTGGCCCATTAGCTCTAGATTCTTATTGGTTAACTCTTACATATTAATTTAGTCCATTTCTATTAATCTGTATATTGCCACATGATAGTGGCTTACCGGCAAAGATTCAGCATGTCTTACTGTGGTGTTGTCTCCATGGTGTCCCTCTGACTCTGCCCTTCTTTTTCCCAGCATTCAGCCTAGTTTTCCCTGCCTACCTAAGTTCTGCCCTATCAACAGGCCAAGGCAGTTTCTTTATTCATTAACCAATAAAAGCAACACATAGAGAGAAGGACCTCCCATACCATTTCCCCAAGTTCCATACACTCTCTTCAAGTGCTGAACATAAATTAACCTGTAGTAGGGCTTGGTCTTCCTGCTAAAGTCTAATGCTACACTCCTGAGCAGAGTAAGTTGCCCATTACTGCCTATGCATGTTCTGTCAGGTCATTTTTCACCTTGAAGCAAGTGGCAAAGTATGAACTGATAATAAGAAGAAAGTAGAGGGATGGGGTGGGTAAGAAAGGATAAATGGATTTCCAAGCAAGAACTTGTGGTTAAGCACTGGTAGCACCTGGATTCCAAAAGAGGTCAGGAGATGCCTGAAAGGAGCAACACAGACAAAGGGGAGAAGGCAAAAGAAGGGTTTGAAATTGCCGCAGTCCATTTTGCCAGCTTGACTCTGCTGCCATCCGGAGCTCCGGTGTTGGGTATGTAGGATTTGGAGCAACTGGCAGAGCTGTTTTCAGTGTATATACCATTCTGTCCTCTTTGCCTCAGTTTACATAGTAAGCTAGCTATCTCAGAAAAACAGCAGGTGCTAAGCTGTTCACTTCCCACCTGATGCCTGCAGTTTGTTATTGTCTCAGTTTTGTACTGAAGAAGAAAAACCCTTCACATCATGGTCTGTTAACCCCTGGCCTTCTCCCAGTCTGGTTGGAGGTGTCTGTTTACAGATGGGATTAAGCTTGCCCAGTCACTGGTGTTCCAAATGAAGCTTCAGTGTTTGATCCCCATTTGCAGGCAGCTCAGTCTTTCTAGGTTCACATAATCAAGGCTTAGGTCAAGATGCAGAGCAGAGAAGTGAGTAGGAACAGAACATAGACCTTTCATGCCACGTGAGAGAGTTCAGCCTTAGGCTACAAACAGTGCCTCCCTCCATGAGAACATTTAATATGTTTACATGTATAATTGTAATGGGCATCTGGGGCTCTGACCTCTATCTGCTAGATAAGAGTCTCAGTGGCAGGGTTTGGAGCAGACATGTCAACACCCACATCAGGTGACTCTCAGGATCAGGGGAGTCCTGGGGATTCTTCCATGGACGTCAGAAGCAGAGATGGTTTCAAACATGTGAGATAAAGTGAAGGGTGGTCATTGAGTATCAGTCATGTAGGGGTGATGAAACTGTTGGCAGGAGAGTTTCAGTAATCTAGGGGGAAACAATGAGAGACTGAACAAAGACAAAAGCTGGTGGGGAAGAAACAGACTCTGAGATCAACAGGACTTAGCAAATGAGCAGGTGGCTCTCAGAGGGTTCAGCCCCTCACACTGATAACCCTACAAGGAAAAGTCTTGATCACTGGGTTCATTAAAATGACATCGTATAGGAAGCACAGGTATTTGTAGTATCCTGCAGAAAGTCAAAATGTAGAAGGTCTACTTGTTGGTTCCCAGCTGCCCAGCTAGCTCAGACTAAAATAATCACACAGAAACTTTATTAATTAAATTGCTGCTTGGCCCATTAGTGTAACATGAGTCCCAAAGAAAATCACACAGAGGTCTCCTTAAGATTATAAACTGATTAGCCCATTAGCTCAGGCTTCTTATTAACTCTTGTAACTCACATCAACCCATTATTCTTATCTATGTTAGCCTCATGGCTCAGTACCTTTTTCAGCACAGTAGGTCACATCTTGCTTCTTCCATGATCTGGGCAAGACTGGGGAAAGAGCTTCTTTCTTTCCAGAATACTCTTGTTCTCATTGCCCCACCTCTACTTCCTGTCTGGTTGACCTTCCTACCTGGCCAATCAGCATTTATTTAAAACATAATTGACAGATATAGAATTGTTCTCCCACACCAATTCCCCTCTTTTTTTTTATCCAGAAAGGGGGAAATGGTGTAGGAGGTCCTTCTGTATTTGTGTTGCTTCCACTGATTAATCAATAAAGAAACTGCTTGGCCTGAAAGGGAAAAACTTAGATAGGCAGAGAAGACAGAACCATATTCTGGGAGGAAGAAAGCAGCAGATAGAGTCGAGTCTCCATGAAGCTGCCAGGTCAGACATGCTGAATCTTTCCTGGTAAGCCACGACCTTGTGGTGACATACAGATTACTAGAAATGGGTTGAATCAAGATGTGAGAGTTAGCCAATAAGNCAGCATTTATTTAAAACATAATTGACAGATATAGAATTGTTCTCCCACACCAATTCCCCTCTTTTTTTTTATCCAGAAAGGGGGAAATGGTGTAGGAGGTCCTTCTGTATTTGTGTTGCTTCCACTGATTAATCAATAAAGAAACTGCTTGGCCTGAAAGGGAAAAACTTAGATAGGCAGAGAAGACAGAACCATATTCTGGGAGGAAGAAAGCAGCAGATAGAGTCGAGTCTCCATGAAGCTGCCAGGTCAGACATGCTGAATCTTTCCTGGTAAGCCACGACCTTGTGGTGACATACAGATTACTAGAAATGGGTTGAATCAAGATGTGAGAGTTAGCCAATAAGAGGCTAGAGCATATGGGCCAAGCAGTAATTGAATTAATACAATTTCTGTGTGTTTATTTCTGGTGTAAGCTAGCCGGGTGGCACGGAACAAAGGGGCCCTGATCCTTCTATAACACATTAGCTTTAGCTTCTTATTGGCTACCTCTTGCATATTAATTTAACCCATCTCCATTAATCTGTGTATCACCACATGATTGTGGCTGGCTAAAGTTTTGGCATGTCTGACTCTACCCATAGCTCCATGGCATCTCTCTGACTCCGCCTCCTTTGTCCTAGCATTCAATATAGTTTTCCCCTGCCTACCTAAATTCTGTCCTATCAACAGGCCAAGGCAGTTTATTTATTAATTAACCAATAAAAGCAACACATTGACAGAAAGACCTCCCACATCATCAAGATGTCCTGAGACTTACTCTTCTGAGTTCTGACCCCTTTGCTCCAGTAAAATTTGTTTTCCTACCCTAATTGTCCCTGAAAATTTCTAAGCTTCCTTTGATGATAGCCTCCAGCCCCTCTTACTCTGCCTTCTTGACTTCTATTTCTGCCCTTCTAGGTGCTCCTAGGGTCAGAACTCTGAGTGGACCATGCATATGGTTGTGATGATAATCAGGCACCCAGCAGTTGGCATTGGAGCTGTGTGAATCTGCTGTGGCTTGGAGGTTAAATATCCTCCATAGGATTGTGTGTTAAATATTTGGTTTCCAGAGTAGCACTGTTGGCAGGTAACAAAATTCTTAGGAGGTAGAACCTGATGAGAGTTTGGGTCATTGAGGGTGTCCCCTCAAAAGGGGTTGTGGAATCTTTTTCTCCATCTCCTTCTCTTACACCTCTCTTCCTCCTTCCTGGCTCAGGTGTGAGCACCGTCTCCTGCATACATGATGGCCTCCGTCTGGTGCTTTCACTGTAACTGAAATGATGCAGGCACCATGCCTTGGAACCTTGTAGCACGATTAATGAAAACCCAGAGACAGAAATTGGGGTTCAACCTGAAGATCAGAAAAACAAAACAGCCAGCCACCGGCTCTTGCCTCTACCTCAGTCTGAAATGACAATCCTGACTCCAGGAATCCTCAGAATGAGACTGAGAGCTGTCTCCTCCTGCCTTATAGTCTTCTCTAGGGCTGGGATTAAAGGCGTGCACCACTACCGTCCACTTCCTATGACAAACTAGTGTGACTACTGGGATTAAAGGTGTGTGTCACCACTGCCTGATCTGTAAGGCTGACCAGGGCAACTGTTTTAATCTCTGATCTTCAGGCAAGTTTTATTTATTAAAATACAAATGAAATATCACTACACTACCTCTAAAACTTGACCTAACTAACCTTTGTCTCTTTATAAACTTAGTTGCTTCTGCTGTTTAGAAAAGCAAACCAACTAATAGGAGGTACTATTTATCACCTGACCTCAGTTCAGGGAATGGGTATTTCTTACTTCTCCCAGTATAGCATCTTCCTTGAGCTTTCTCTTGTGCCCACATGTCATAATTTTTTGTTGTCTCCATCACTGACTCTGTGACTGAATCTTTTAATTAAATCGCAATAAAGTACCCCCCGTGAGGTTGTTTTCCTTAAACTGCATATTCGTTGACCACCACCTGTGCACTTAACTTTGGCAGTCTGCTCAGCCTCCAGACGTGGTCCCACAGAGACCACCTGGGTCTCCTGTGAAGTTTCTTTGCTGGCACTCTGCTAAAGGAGAGAGGGGTCTCAGGCTTGTCCCTGGCACCTGCGGAAAAGAGAGATGAAAAGTACACAGCCGTCTTCTAGGGTGCCCCATGGTGGAGGATCACGGAGAGGGTGGGTAGGGCCTTCCTCACCTCATCCTTTTCTTCTGTGCACAGCTGTCCCTGGTATCTGAGGGGGATCTCTTCCACGGAAGTTCATTGCCCCCATGAGTACCAGAACCCCGTGTTCACTTCCCTTATATAAAATGGTATGTGGTGTTTGCATATAACTTCTACACATCCTCCCGTCTATATGACACCATTTCCAGATCATTTACCATACAGAACACACCTGGTGGTACAGGCCAATGACCCTACCTACTTAAGGAGTCGAGGCAGGAAGATGTCAAGTTTAAGGCATGTCTGGACTTCAGAGTGAGTTTAAAGCCAGTCTGAGCAACATAGTGACATCCCGTCTCAAAACAGAAAGGAAGCAGAGGATATGATCTAACGGAGGTAGAGTGCTTGCCCAACGTGTCCCGGGACCGAGATTCAGTCCCTGGCTTACAGAAAGAAACAATACACCATAAATGTTACACAAAGAGTCGTTATACAGTATTGTTTAGGGGACAATGACAAGAAAAAGATTCAATAACTTTTCAGTACAAAAATTATGTTCTTCAAAACTTTCAATCCACAACTGATTGGATGCATGTGGTTGGAGCCCCTCAATACAGAGAGCTGGCTGCAATTTGGTTTCCTTCTTTCTCTCATTCTCTGTTTTCACTTGACCCCTGCCTGACAGCTGGGCGAAGAAGGCACCGTGGGGAATGTCTCCGTGCTCAGAAAGCATGGCTTTCCATTTCCAACCCTCGGAAAGGGACGGGATAGGAGGACACAAAGGGTGCTGTGAGCACGGGACTGAGAAGGAAGGAGGCGGAAGGGCTCAGAGGCGGTACAAATTCTCCGTAGAATTCTCCGAATGAAGCAGGGGTCAGGAGGAGTGGGCTGCCGGGGCCTCAGCAGGAAACCTCACCTTGAACATTGTGCTGGTTTTCTTTTCTTTTTCTCAAGACTGTAACAATATTTGACAAAAGCAGTTCATGGAAGGAAGGGTTGTTTTGGCTCACAGTCTGAAGGTGCATCCTGGCAGGGAAGACAGGGCAGCAGGGACTTGAGGACTCTGGTCTGATATCGGTAGGCAACTCACCCATGGGATGCTGCCACTCATGTTAATGGCAGGTCTTGCCTTTTCCCCTAAACCTTTCTGGAAACCATCTCAGAGACAATCCCATTGGTGTGTCGCCTCAGTGATCCTGATCAAAATCAACAGCACAAAGGTGTACTACTCTCTGAGCTCAGAGCTCCCATGGAACCTGGGTGTGGCTCCAGATGAGCTCTCAATCTCACTTTGGACCTGTGCTGGGTTTTTTGTTTGTTTGTTTTGTTTTTGTTTTTGTTTTTTGCTCCAGTTCAGTCACTGCCGCCTGCTGGATCCTCCAGGCAAGCTCAAGACTCCTTTTGCTGTGGACACAATGATGTCCACCATTTGCTATTAAGAATGGGAGGGGTGTTTTTTCGTTCACAAAATAAAAGGTAAGAGCTGCCTCTTTCTGTTGTCTTCCTACTCATTTTCCTCCCACGTCTCAGACAAAGGACGCAGAATTATTTTAATTGTTTTCAGTGTGAGAATACAAACCCTTTACGCAGTTTTGAGAGTGCCCTTTGGGGCTACTTGGCTTTGTAACAGGTCTGCTTTCTTCGAAGGAAAACAGCAGCTTAGCTTTTGTTTGCTTTTTTGTTTATTTGTTTGTTTGTTTGTTTTCACTGAGAATGACATAATGAACCTAGCCTCTCTCAAAGACCTATATCCAAACCTGGGTGGCGGGGTGGGAGGGCAGTGGGGGGAGTTAAGGAGGGCCTAGTGGGGAGTGGGAATTGTTATTTCTGAAGGAAAATTCTCAGCTGCATGTGTGAATTCTGGTCTTCTTAAAAGTCAAGCATGAAACTGTCCTCAAATAAGTAGAGAAGGGACAAGGTCCATCTGGGTGCAGGCCCCGGGGCACTTGACTTTGTTGTCTGGCCAAGGGAGCAATAACCTGTGAGCTTCATCTGTTCAAGCCCTCGTCATGGAAGTACTGCCCTGGCTACAGTCTCAGGGGAACCTGCTTGGACATTTCTCTGAGGACAGGGGGACAGGCATAGGACATGTGATGACACTTATTACTGATACATGAAAAAAAGGAGGCATAGAGAGATGAAGTGACCACACACACACACGCACACACACACACACACACACACACACACACACTTCACCAAGGATCTTGGAGATGGAGCCGGTAATTAAGGTGAGACTCACGTAGAGCCTTCTAAGCCCTTGCTTCCATCTACTGATGGAAGCAGCCTTTCTACATGAAGGCTAAGTACTAAGTCATTTGTGATGGAATCTTGTATCCCTGTCCTCTTCTCCTCTGGCCTCCTCCCCACTGTTAGGCAGCGACACCAGGTCTTGGGTGATGCTCCCTTTTCACTCATCTAGCTATTTCTCACATGGGCTAAAAGAGCAGAGTTGTTTTGTAGATCCTGGCTACCTCAACATTTAGGGTAGTACTCCATCTGTCCATATCTAGGACACTCCTTACCCACAACCCATCTGCCGTACTCCTATTCAACAATTCTATTTGTTTGCTTTCCAAGAATTTCTCCTCCCTGCAGATTAAACTCCAAAGTCCCATGGCCTATTGTTCAAGGTCATGACTGTCTGGCCCCTGCTCCCTGCTCAGCCTGGTTCTTCGTTAGTTACTCCATCACACCAAGCTTCCTTTCCATTAAACCATCTGCCTCTCTTAATCTCCTTCCAGTGTGTGCTCATCCCTGCTGTCAAGCAGTTACTTAAATAAATGCACTGCTTAAAAGCAGAAAAAAACAAGTTTGCACCCCCACTTTGAGTTTCTCGTTGTAAATTAAATGACTTAACCTTCCGAAGCCTCAGCTTCTGCTCCTGGGAAACGGATCTAACACTACTAGATCCTAACATCACAAAAACGAGTGTTCATCACATTGTTTATATAGGGGAAGTGCTCAATTACTTTCACTGGCCTACAGATTTCCCCTCCCCAAGGTATATGTTGGCCCTAAAATCTTTCCAAAATCCCAGAAAATAGCAGCCGTGAGGACAGAAAATAACTTAGATGTCCTTTCCCATATTCCAGGCATGGTTACATGTATTCACAAATATTAACTTACTTACTGGTGTGGGAGAATTGTCTATATTCTGTCAATTATGTTTTGGATAAACGCTGGTTGGCCAGTAGCCAGGCAGGAAGTATGGGCAGGAAAACCAGACAGGAAGTAGAGGTGGGGCAATGAGAACAGGAGTATTCTGGGAAGAAGGAAACTCTTCCTGCAGTCCTGTCCAGACACCGAAGAAGCCGGATGTGACCTACCCCACTGAAAAAGGTACTGAGCCATGTGACTAACATAGATAAGAATAATGGGTTAATATAAGTTACAAGAGTTATTAAGAAGCCTGAGCTAATGGGCCGATCAGTTTATAACTTATGGAGACCTCTGTGTGATTTTCTTTGGGGCTAAACGGCTGTGGGACCCTGGCAGGACAGAAACCCCAACAAGCAGGCCCTCATGTTACAACTTACTCTTCATATCAACTACAGTATAACATTATGGCACCTACTATAATCTAAGGAGCTCAGAGCCCAGAGACATCAACCGAAACTCTTCTAATTTATCCAGGTAATGGAAACGGAGCAGCTCCACCCAGGGCTCAGAATCACTCCTTGCCCAGGCCCTCCCTGAGCATCTTCTCTGGGTTCATCACAGGCAATGGCCAGGCTCCCTACGCCATTCATCTGGCAGATGCTCAGAAACAAATGTTTTTGCTGGTGATGGTAAGTTTTCCCAGCTCCAGGCAGGACCTGGAAACGTTCCCAGTCCCTGTGAACTGACATTGGTAAAAATATTCACTTCTTACCCTACTATTCTGAGGATGTGGAGACCAATCCAAGTCTCGCTGGCTAAGAGCAGGGTGTGGCCTGGCTGGGCTCTTTGGTTGATGCCTCATTTTCCTGGCTTTTCCTGCTCTAGACACCCACCCTGCCTGGCTTGCTACCACTTTCCTTCAGGACCACAGGTGACAATGGGTTACTGAATCTTCACATACCTCTAAACCTGTCTGCTACTCACTCTTCCAATTTTAAGGATTTTTGTACCTGGGGCTGGTGACACAAGACTCTAAATCCAGCTGCTCAGAAGGCTGACCTAGGATTACTGCAAGTCCAAGGCCAGCCTAGGAATTTCACGCAACCCATTTATAAAAGAAAGCAGAAGGCCAGCGGTAGAGGGAATGTAGGGCAATGGTGGAGCATTTACCTGGCATAGACAAAGCACTAGGTTTAGTCCCCAGTACCATCCAGACAAAAGTAAAAAGGAAGCCATCTGAGAGCAACAGCTCCCCAGGGAATCAAGACTATGCCCCTGTTCTGAAGAGAACGGATTTGAAACCCCAATTCCACCTGCAAGTCTTTGAGTTGAATAAAGCAGCTCACACAGAGATCTTGAGGATTGGGAGACAGACATCTTTGAGGAGCTGTTGGTCTGCATTCCACTATCCAATAAGAAGTTCAATTTAAAATCAATACCTAGTAATAAAATAAGTATGAAGAAATATGATAAAATACTGGTTTTCCACAATTGGAAAAAAATCAGTTTTGTGGTGCCTTACTTATGAGTTTCCTCCGACTACAGGGTGTCAGGCATTGGTTAGGACCCTACCCAGGGACCCATCTTGACCTTCCCCAACTTCTCCTGGTAATAGGAAACGAAGAGACAAGATAAAATAATGACCATCCAGAAAGGAAAGGATGGCTTTGGGGCCACAGACGAGGTTGTGAATGCACAAACATCCCACCTTTGTGCTCCTGGCCACAGCCAGCTAAGGAAATAACGGACCAAGACTCATGGGAAACATCAAAGCCAGCGAGCAAAGCCACAATACGCCAGGGACAGCAGAAAGACAATGATGGGGGGGGCGAACACTCAGAGAAGATAAAACCATGCTCCTACTCATATTAAATGCTTTTCAATTTTTACCGTAATTAAATGATTTTTAAAATGTTAATGGAATAAATTGAACTTGACTTCCCCTTTTTCTCCAGATCCTGCAATTATACTCAAGGCCTGTCCTAAAAGGATGCCAGAGGGTGATGGATTAACTCTAAAATAAATCAAATTTCCCTTGCCTTGGAGTTAGGAAAATACAATAAGCATTCCATCTTGCCTCTAGTGATGGAGGTGCTGCATGCCTTTTCTATGGCTATTCTACCAGGAACAGCCTGAGGAATAAGTCCGCTAATATAGTGTCATAAACCAAACTCCACCAGGGCAATAAACCTGCATTGCCACAGCGCAGTGGGTGAAAGGGCCTGGGAAGCGTTTCTGCCCAGCTACCTCCTCCTGCCAAGACTCCCTCCCAGTAAATATCTAGCTAGCAGCTCTTGGAAATGAGCTGGGCACCATGCCAGCCAGACTCCCAGCTTGCCAGGACAGGCAGTACAGAGGGCCAGGCACCTGTTCCCTGTACTCTTGCTGGTATAGGGCACTGCTGACTGGGGGTAGTCTCTGGGTGGGATCCAGGAGCACCAGCACTCCATCAGTACCCAGGCCTGAATCAGCAACAAAACTTTCCACATGGGTCTGGAAACATGGACGCTGAAGCCTGGGCTGAGAAAGACCAAACAAGGGCAGGTCCCAGCCTCTTCCTGGGGTCAGTGACTGAAGGCACTAGGGCTCACTGAAGAGAATCTCCTTCTTCCCACAAGATTTGAGCTGAACAAATAGAAACAAAGACAAGCAGCCAGGTCTAGTAATGCACACCTGTAACTCTGGTTGTTCGAAAGGCTGAGGCAGGAGGACAGCAGGTTCAAGACAGCCTGGGCTCTTTAGTGAGAATTTATCTCAAAATAAAAAGTTCTCTTTTTAAAAGCCTGGGGGTGTAACTCAAGGATAGACTGCTGACTCAGTACGTGTGAGATCAGTCAACAGTACCACAAAAGAGGAAGAGGAAGAAGAGAAAAAAAAGAGGAGGAGAAAGAAGAGGAAGAATGAGAGGAAGTGAGGAAAAGGAGAAGGAGAAAGAGGAAGAAGAGAAGGAAAAGGGAGAGGAAGTAAGGGGGAAGAGAAGGAAGAGGAAGAAAAGGAGGTGAAGGGAGAGGAAGAATGAGAGGAGGAGGAGGGATGAGGAAGGGGAAGAGGATGCAACAGCTTCCAGTGACTGGGTTTCCTACACACAAATCCCCACTGAGTTCATCCTTCCTGTCCTCAGACCCTCACTTTCTCTCTCTGGAAACCTTCCACATCCACCCTTCATTCACATTGATAAGCAATTTACTGGTGGAGCTTCCAGGTTTTGATAGATCAGTAATCAAGGCCGTAAGCTACAGAGGCAACCAGCCTCCGAGAATGTCTGGAGCACAGCTAGGAAAGATGTCTCTGGCCATTAAGATTTTCAGGGAATTTACGAAATCAAAATGAGTATAGACACTTAAGGGCCTATCTGACAGCATCCACAGCAATCATGTTCTGTTTGGATCTTCCACATCTTCTACTATGGTTTAAGGTTGAGCCCAGCATCCCACACCTGGAGAATTTTATCTATAAGGAGCCCTCTTGAGCAAGAAGCTGGTGAAAGTTCTGGAACAACTGTGGAGCTCCTTCAGATATGATTGATATTTCAGGTATGAAATCTGATTGGTCATGGTACCCTAGAGAGTGTGAATGGGTGAACAAGCTCGTCCTCTGGATAGGAGGAACCAAGACATCTCCTCCCTGCAGAAAGGCAGAACTGGAGTGCTTAAGAGATCTCCAAATAGCAGGCCTGGGAGGGAGTAAGGTTACCCAGGCTTCAGGACAACACTGCCATGACACACCCAGAAAGGTACACCAGACCCCCCCTTTTCCTGGAGCAGGGAGGGCCCCTTCTGTAACAAACCCCCTTCCATGAGCCAACCCCAAGTTCCACCAAAACTATGGAATTTCCTGACACCTGATCTTCTAGCTGGCCTTTCACCAAGTGGGAGGCCCCTCCAGCATCTGGGGATGTCTGGGGGGTGAGATGTCCCTCCCAAATCTATGTGGATTAGATTTCCTCATCTGGAATGGGTTACTCTCCTTAAATTATTTTAGCAAGAATCTTGACTCTTCTATTTCCTTCCTGTGGTCCTGATCCAGTGTATGACTCCATGAGGCACCTGCTTTCCTTTGCAATCTGCCCAGCTACCTATCTCTCTCCTCCTCTGTGGATGTGCCCTAGAGCAAAAGTCCTCAAACTTGGGTCTTGACCTACAAGACATTGCCTCTCGGTGGATACGGGAAGAAAGAAAAGGTTTCTGAATTAATTCGCAATCAGATGTGTGATGAGTCCACGGTCTGTTTGTCAGCACCCATGCTACATCATACGGCATCACTGAAGCCTTTGTCCTGGACACACAGCATGTTCACTTTGCCCTGCACATGCCCTCACACCGTGGACCACAAACAAATGCTACTTGACACACGGCAGTTCCAATCTGAGCCTACAGTATATATTCATTGCAGTGTTTTTACTGTACCTGCAAAAATTTTCTGCACTTATAGAAACAATAGTTTAATTATGGAAAATAATGTCTTTTAATATCTTCAGATCATCATTTCTCAGCCTGAAAGCTTCAGATTCGTATGTCTTTGGATCATGTTGCATTAGACAAACAAGCATATCCATCTCATTCACATGCAAATGTGTTCTTTGTCTTCAACAAAATAGTAAAATTATATGTATACCAAATAAAATCCGTTATAGTTTATTAGGAGCAAATGTTTAGTTCATATACCTGCTGTGTAGATACACAAAATTGTGAGCATGACTTCATGTATGTTCATGCAGGCAAGTGTAGCCTGTGTGGAAGTCAGAGGTCAATCGCAGCTCTCAGTCCTCACCTTCCGTCTTGTTTTGGGACAGGTCTCCTCCTTGTGTTTTCTGTTGTGTGGGACAGCTAGACATCCCCCAAACTTCTGAGGACTGTCGCTACCTCCTATCTTCCCATGGGAACGCCATGATTACAGATGCTCACACTGCGTCCAACCCCAAACAGGTTCTTAGGATTCAAACTCAGTTCCTCATGCTTTAACAAGTGATTTTGCCCACTAAGACATCTCCCCACCCCTGTACTCCTATTGTATGCCCCTACATAGCCAGAACCATGTAAAGTATTCTCAGGGGGAAGGGGAGCCCAAGCAGAAAACTAAGAAGCTCTGTCCTAGGGCACCATGCTTCTCCCTGAGAGTGCCCTGTAGCTGTGTGCCTCAAAGTTCTTGGACAGATCTACTCCTGTTCCCACTGCCGCCTGATAGCCAGGCTTCATGTCCACACTCTTGACTTTCTTGAGTCATGTCACTGTTCGGCAGTGTGTCTGGTGTGTCTTATACGCTATCTCAGCTCCTTTCCTAGAGCTACGACAAAGCACCATGGCCAAGGCAGCTTACAGAGGAAAGTGTTTAGCTGGGCTTATGTTCCAGAGGGTGAGAGTCCCTGATAGAGGCACAAAGGCATGGCGGTAGGAACAGCTGATAGCACATAGCTGGAACCACAAGCAGGAGGCAGAGAGCACACTGGGGGGTTAGGGAACTTTGAAAGCTCAAAGTTCACCCCTATGTCACACCTTCTCCTTCAAGGCCACACCCCCTACTCTTCCCAAACACTTTTAGCAACTGGAGAACCAAGTATTTAAACATATGAGCTTACGAGGACCATTCTCATTCAAACAACAAAACAAAGTCAGAACTTCCACTTCCGGATAATTGCTCTCTGCGAGTAACTGGGATGAGGGCACTAGTTTCAATACTTTGATGGCTCCACTTTCAGAGTTGCCCATGAGAACAGCATCACAAACTTTGGAATATCCCAGCCCTGTTCATGCTATGCTCTTTGCCCATAAGGCCAAGGTTTTGAAGAAGCTTTAGACTTCCGTTGGAGCGTGAAGGCTGAGAGACGGAGAGAAAGATACAATATACAATGGAATCCTTGGAGCATTTAATGTGGCGCTGGAGAAGCTCACGTGAAGCTATGGGGATGTCATGGAGACGGGGCAGTGGGTAAGGGGAGGATGTGGCTGTGAAAGGCAGTAGGATGCTGATAGGCCTGTGCGATGCCTGACTGCAGCCCCGGATACACAACCCACCTGTGCGATGCAGCCGCAGAGAAGGTTGGAATTGCTCATCTAGCCCTGTGGCCAAAACATCCAGGAAAACTTTGGCTCATGGTTTCAGAAGGTTCCGTCCACAGTTGCTTGACCGTGAAACAGAGCAGATCATAACAACAGAGTTTGTGGCAGAAGAACCTCTTCATCTCCTGGTGGACTGGAAGCAGAGAGGAGGCAGGAAGGGCCAGGCTTTGATACATGCATCCCCAGGCACCAGCTCCCTCCAGCTGCTTCTCACTCCCTAAAGCTTCCACTGCTTTCCAACATAGTACCACCAGCTGGAAACTAGATGCTCACCACGTAAGTCAGTGGGGACAGTGCATATTCAAACTCTAGCAAAGAACGGACAGGAAAGGAGGGAGGGAGAAAGTGAATAGAAAAATACAGACTTTGTGCATCTTAGCAACATCAGTGATTTGGTTCTGAAAGATTTGTTTATTTTATTTATTTATTTTCTTTTAATTATGGGTTTGTGTACACATGAGTACAGGTACCTCCTGCAACCAGAAGAAGGTGTCAGATCCTGGTGTTAGGCAGTTCTGAGCCACCTGGTAGATATAGGCACTGGGAACTGAACTCAGGTCCTCTGCGAAAGCACCAAGCCACCTTACCCTCTGAGCTATCTCGCCAATGCCAGCGTCTCATTTCTGATATAGTGTTATGACTGGGAGAAATTGAATAAGGACTATAAAGATCTATATATTGTTTTACAAAACAGTAGATAATGCTACAATTATCTCAGCAAAAATTCCCCTTAAAGAAAGCATTTGAGCCAATAGAGCATGATTTGAACATCATTGCATGAATGTTATGCCTTAATTTCAGGAAAAATTGGATGGGCTCATCCACAGAGCGGTACAAATAAATGATTCAATATAACATACTTGAGACAAAAGTTTATGCATTATAACCGTTAGATGCACATTTATGTAGCACTAATAAAGCACATGTGTTTTGCTTCGCAATGGTAAGGGGACCATGGAGCAACTTGCAGGGCCAGAAAAGTGGGGGCTCTTTGAATTCCTTTGCCTATCTATTCCCCCATTCTGATCCCTGTCTCAAAAACTCACCTTTTAGTAGGCACCAATAGCCCAGTAACTGACAGCTATAGTCTCCTTCTTCAGAGCCCAAAGAGAACTCTGAAGGCCAGGTGTTATGGATTTCCTTGATGGCTTGTGGAAAAGTCATTCCTTCAGATGCACTTAAGGAGAATTGTTGACATGGTCCTAGAAATCTCTGCTGAAACATCCCCACTGCATTATAGGCTTAGGAACATTTATTAAGTGCCTACTGTGTGCCAAATGAGTTGCTTGAGGTGAGAGAGTACACGTCCTCATTTTGGAATGTAGAAAGTCTCAAACTTCAAGGAGTTAAAATAAGCCTCCTGGCCTCAGGTAACAGTTTAATCTCTGTTTTTATCTCTTTTGGTCTGATTTGGCAGGTTTTGATGTGCAAAGCCTCAGTAGGATTTCAGTATTTACAAATGGAGAGCAAAGGAAGATGCAGAAAAATCTTCCCTCCCAGATGGAGTAACTGATTTACATGAACCACACAAGCTTGTAGGACTATGTGTCACTATGGGGTGACAGTCTGGAACCCTGATAGCAGGTAGTCCTAGACAAAGGTCCTAGCTCAGCTCTGGGCAGGGCTATGTTCTCTCCTGCATAGGCCAGACAAAACAGTACACACAGTAGAGATGGTTGCGATAGTCATACCACAAACAAATAGGAAAAGCAAGGGTTAATGCCCTCGGCATCATTACAGCCACGTAAACATAAAAGATTGTCATTGTTCATGCATGAAGCTGGTCAGGATCCAGTGCACCTTCTTCACCATTGATCTCTTGACACAGTTGAGCCAAGACCTGATATCCTTTGTCTGTGATAGTGTTCAAAGACTTCAAAAGTACCCTAATGGGAAGGCTCTTAAACACACGTACAATGAGAGGAGTGTGGTACCATATGCTGCAAATCCCATCACTGAGGGAGCAGAGGCAAGAGTGTTAGGAGTTCAGGCCAGCCTCTGCTACATAATGAGCTTGAGATTAGCCTGAGCTACCTGAAACTTGTCTCAAAAGGCACAAACAAGAAAAACGCAGAAGCAGAAACAGTAAGCTCTTGAGTCTTTGATATTTCCAAGCCTCCACTTTTAGGGTCTAAGTAGAACAAGGCACTTGCAAATTCTAAATCAGTTCAATAAGCTCTCATGGATCCCAAGGCTGCCCCCTAAGCCACTGGGGTAGAGGGTGGGTAGCACTAATAGCTCAGACAGTTCTCTTGGGTTCCAAAGAGTTACATTGTAAACAACTAACAACTAGATTATGGACAACTATAGTTCCACATAGAATAATAAAATGCATGTCAATAGAGACCCGTGAAATTAGCTGTGAAAAACTTCATCAATTTTCTAATCCATTAATTAAGCACACACTATAGTTGTGGTAGCTATCTGGTTTTGTATGGTGTAGCAGGCACTGTGCACTAGACACTGGGATTTCAAAGCTAGATATTGAAACAGATGCGCTCAGTTATCCCACAGTCCAGTGAGGGAGACAAATTACTAGACATCTAGCATAGGGACAGGGAAAGAATGCACATAGGCCACACAAGTGGGAGGGGTGAGTTTGGAAGTCTTCATTCATATGGTTCAAAAGATGCGTCCCAAGGGATCAAGAGGAAAACGGTGGGTGTATGTGCTGATGCAAACCCAACAGTTTGGCACTCAGCAGAAGCACAGGCTGGTAGAGTTCCCTGGTTGGTTTCTGTCACAAACCTTGACGTATTTGGGGAGAAGAGCCTCAAAGAGGAAAAGGCTTTACCAGTTTGCCTGTAAGCAAGTCTGTAAGACATTTTCTTCTTCAATGATTAAGGTAGTTCGGCCTGGCCTACAAGTGGGGGTGGTGCCAACCTTGGGCAGGTTGGTCCTGGGTTGTGTAAGAAAGCAGGCTGAGCAAGCCATAAGGAATGAGCCAATGACTCAGTGGTTCTCAGCCTGTAGATCATAATACTTTGGGGGGTAGAACAACCTTCCCAAGAGTCATGGAAGACTATCCTGCATATCATATATTTACATTACAATTCATAACAATAGCAAAATTGGGGTTATGAGAAAGCATTGAAGATAACTTTATGGTTGGTGTCACCATAACACGTGGAACTGTCTTAAGGGTCACGGCCTCGGGAAGGTGGAGAACCACGGCAATAAGCTGTGCTTCTCCATGGCCTCTGCAGCAGTTCCCACCCGTGGGTTCCCGCCCTGACTTCCCTCAGTGACAGAGAGTGACCTGGAAGTTGTAAGCTGAATAAGCCCTTTCCTCCTGCAAGGTGCTTTTGGTCATGGTGTTTAGAACAGCAATAGAACCCTAACTGAGACAGTTAGTTTAAAAAAAAAAACAGACAATGGTGAGATAGGAGATAGAGATGGGAGGAAGCCCCAGATGGTGGGACTCTCACCATTCCACGTTTAGAGACTTGTCCATAATCCTGGAACACAGGGCATCACTGAAGGATATTCCAGAGTGACAACCAAATATGACTTTGGGGGAAAAAGTGAAGAGAATGAATTGAACATAGAATGGATGAAGTAGAGATGAACAGGTGAGTTTCTCGGTTCAGCTGGAGTCGTTGCCCTGGTAACGATGAGAGCTACTAGGGGAAGAGAAGAACGAGGAAGAGGAGAGGGGAGGAGAGGAGGAGAAGGGACCGGAAGGAATGGAAGGGGGAAGGAAAAGGGTCGAGATGTTTATAAGTTGGAACGCCATGAGATCAGTATTGATGGGGTGTTATTAAAAATAAAACTTGGAACGACTTCAGTTGAAGGTGTTCAAAGGCCACAGACACAGTGACAACAGGAGAAAGCTGAAGTGGAGGAGGAGAAACCCACAAGGAAGTGACAAGGCTCGCCTTTGCTGGAGGGCGTGAAGACTGGGGAGAGAGGTTCACAACAGGTCTCAGAGGGGGAATCTGCTCTCTCTCTCCAGCTAACCACACCCAAGTGAACTTCTGCACCAGCTTATCTTGGGTACAGGCAGGGCACAGCCATATGCAGTGGCTCCTCTCCTCTTGGTCACCCTTTCCAGAGACTCTCACAAGAACCCGTTGGCACAGCCACACTCAGAAGTCAAACTTGATAATTGATGGTGTAATCCCTTGGATTCCCTCGTTAGCAGCTGCTAATGGCTGGTGCACTAACGACTCAATTAGGGCTCTAATAGGCCCGTTGTAAACAGTATCCCTTCAAAGAGAAGGGAATTGCTCAGAAAATGACTGAAACCTGAAGTGACAGCAGGCACTGATAGCACCCAGGGGCTTCCGCTCTCTAATTGAGAACCCCCAATGTCTAGATTAACCAGGGCCCAGTCTGGAGACCAGACTCAGGGTCTTGGAGTCTTACAAGTAGGAACCTGGAGACCTTCATTCTATAAAAAGAGGTGCACTTAAACTGTGAAGCTCTGACTCTAGACTTTCCAGCCCAACACACCCCCTCAGAAGTCTGTAACTGTGAGGTCTGGCTTTGCCCCAAGCCACTCGGCAGCACCAACTCATAGGCTTCTTCAGAGGACCTGCTTCAGAAAGACAGCTAAAGAAGCCCACCTTCTCCTGCCTCTACCCCCCTTACCACCTTTTCCCTCCACCATTTCCTGTTTCGTCAGGACGCTGAAATTTGGAGAGCTGAAAATGTCTCTGCACACATGTAATCCCAATACTTACTTGAGAGGTAGAAGCAGGAGGATCAAGAGTTGGAGGCCAATTTTACCTACAGAGTGAGTTCAAGGCTCTATGTATAAAAAATATATAGTTTAAAATTTAGAATTCTAGAAGTTCAGCAGGAGTGCAGGTGTTGCCAGCATTGGGGCTTTGCACAGTGCAACAGGCCTAGGGGAGAACCCCAATGGGTGGTGTTTTAGCTCCCTCTGTTGCTGTGCTCAGCATATGGACCAAAAGCAAGGTATGGGAGAGAAGAACTTTCTGGACTTGTATGTCCAGGTCACAATCAATCATGGAGGGCAAGGATCCATCCTTGCTGGCTTGCTCTCCACTTCTCTCAGGCTTTGCCAGCTTCCTTAGCCAGCTCAGAACCACCTGCCCAAAGACTGGCCTGGTCCACTGTGGATTAGCCCCTCCCCCAAGGCATGAGCTCCCAGGCCAATCTGACCTCAGCAAATCCTCAGGCTAGGCTTTCTTCTCAGATAAACTCCAGGCTGTCAATGTGACAGTCCAAGCTAACTGGACAGGTTGCCTCTCTCCTGCTGGATGTGCTCTAGAAAGACAGCAGAGGAAAACACCTTCCCAGCAAACTTGATTGTCACCAGCAGCAAGCCACCCTCACTAGGGGAAGGACGGCATGCTTTTCTAGTGCTGATTGTAAGAAACAGTTGCAAAACATTCTACACAGCCTTGAGATGGTGAGAGCATGCAGTTAGAAAGTACAGTTTCTCAAAGAATTTTTCGTGCTGGGTGTGGCGCCATATACCTGTAACACTGGTACTTGGCAGGCTGAGGCAGGATGGTTGCCATGTAGGCAATCTGGCTACAGATTCACACTCAGACCTTGTATGTGATACCCAGACCTGGTACACAATGAACACTCCCGTACCCATCAAAAACAGTTTAGAAAGCAGGGCACATAGCCATGTCACCATCTCTTGTCCTTCCCTTCATTCTCCGTCCTGTCTTCATCACTTCAACTTTCTCTGCTGACGGGAACCAGCCTCTCTGGGGCTCTCTGCCAGAGGCTTTTGGTACGATGCTCAAACTATGCAATATCTCATCTTCATCAGTCTGCATAATGCAAATAACAATCCTTCCTGCTGGGTTGCAGGATGGGAACCTGAAGACACTAGGTTTCAGAGACAGTGGCCATGACAAGGAACCAGGAGAGAAAGTAGCAGAGCTTTGTGCTCACCGAGGTGTCAGAAAGGACAGTAAACTGGGCGTTCTATGTAGCCATCCCAGCTTGAGATAAACTACCTTTTCCCCTCTGCAGTCATTGCAAGAAACCACTGTACCACTGTGGTTATGCCAGCATACATACACACATATATGTTCTACCAAAGAAATCGAGGCTTGACAACCTGGAGCCTGAGAAACCAGGGACCCCCAAGCCTGCCTCCTGTCTTTCTAAGTATGGGCTGGAAAAGCCTGAAGGATGGGATGGGACCTGATCTCACCCTCCCAGGGCTGCTGGGAGGAACATACCCTACAGATTTGAATGCCTGATTTTTCCCTACACGTTATGTGAAAAATGAAACAGAACATGGTGTGGCCAAGCTGGTTTTCCCATTCAGGCAAATGGCATAGGAAATCTGTAGCAACTGCCCCAGGAATAAAAACCCACAATATCGTCGTCCCAAGAGAAGGTGGTGTGTCCTAAGATTAGTCGTTACTACATATAAGTTGTAGGCAGGCATCCTAGTAGGTTCCCCTTCTTGCCCCAATAATGCTATGTGGCATATCTAAAGGGATTTGTAGGTAAGGTTACTAACCAGTTGGCTTTGAGGTAGCAAGATCATCCAGGATGGCTAGCCTCATGACGACCTAGCCTGGTGACTTGGAGCTCTCCAAGCTTTCCCTAAGGGCTAGGGAAAAAGAGGAAAAGAGAGATTTGATAAGTAGGACGTTCCCTGTCACGAGCAGATATGGATCATGCGGAATGACCTCAGGAAAATAGTGGCCCCACTCTGGAAAGGACTGACAGCCACAGTTAGCAGGGAAGCGGAGACTGTGGTCCTATACCCACAGGGAACTGAATTCTGCTCTCAGCCTGAAGGGGCCTAGTAATGGATACAAAGCTTCCAAGAGCCAACCCAGCCCACCCCACAGCTTGATTTAAGTCACCTGGCCCAGGATACAAATCTGAGATGATGAATGGATGCCTTTGAAAACTTGAACTTGGTGATAATCTGTTGTACAGAAATTTAAAACTTAGTGTAAGTAACTGTCCTGTGTGATATTCTACCCTACCTGAACATCTGAGATCTGCGGCTAAATCAAAGTCTGCTACCTCAAGAAAGGCAGTTGTGGTGGTTCATTTTAAAGGCCAACTTGGCTGGGCTGAGGAAACCCAGAGCATGGTGAAGTATTTTGCTTTGGGTGTGGCTGTGAGGGTGTTTCTGTAAGAGGTTGTGTCTGAATCAGTAAAGTGAGAAAGGAGGATCATGCTCACTAGTGAAGGGGGCATAATAGACTCTGTTGGTCCAAGATGGAATGAAAACACAGGGAAAGTCATTTTCTCCCTGCTTGAGATGGGACAACCATGTTCCTCTGCCATTGGCTGCTAGATCTCATGGTTCTCAGTCCTTGGAGCTGAATGAAACTACCCCATTAACTTTCCTGTGACACAAGCTGGCTAAAAGATAGATCGAGGGTCTGACTTGTTCTCCAGATCCATATGTTGCATAGGAGGTTCTTCTATCTATGTGTTGCTTTCATTGGTTAATTAATAAAGAAACTGCTTGGCCTGATATGTCAGAACATAGGTAGGCAGGGTAGACAGAACTGAATTCTGGAAGGAAGAAAGCAGTGTCAGAGAGAGTCACCCACCATGAAGCTGCCAGGTCAGACATGCTGAATCTTTCCTGGTAAGCCATGAGCTCGTGGCGATACACAGATAATTAGAAATGGGTTGAATCAAGATGTGAGAGTTAGCCGATAAGAGGCTAGAACTAATGGGCCAGGCAGCAATTTAATTAATACAGATTTCTGTGTGATTATTTTGGGGTATAAGCTAGCCAGGCGGCCAGAAGCTGGGTGGCAGAATGCAGCCCGCCATTCCTCTATACTACACATATGAGCTGGTTCTTTATAATAAATATTTACCATCTATTATCTACTATTTACCATCTACCTATCTATTATTTATCTGTCAACTACATCTGTCTATTATCAATCATCTATCATATACCTACCTACTGTCTATATCATCTACCTGAATCATCTGCCTATCATCTAGTATCTATATGTTATCTATCACCTATTATCTCTCTACCTACTACCTATCTACCCATCATCAATCTATCTCCTATTGATTCTGTTTCTCTCAAAACTCTAACATATCCATGCAATAAAAATAGTTATAATTCTGAAAGTCAGGACCCATGGTTTCCTTCAGCCATTTACCATCTCATAGACTCTCCATAGCCATTGTTTCTTTATCTGTGACATAAAGGTCAGAGCTGCTGTGTTCTGATTTGCTACAAGATACTGAGGGGATCTACAGGTCCCTTCAAAACTACAAGCCCTGCTATGAATGCCCTATGTAATATTTCATTACAAGAAGGATTTCCATGCTAAATGGAATCTGAAAGCCTCTGAGCTAGTTGATTATGAAACTTCCTCCAACTCTCCTACAAGCAAATCCAGTTCAGGTGGACCATGGAGAGACAAGGCATAAATTTGGGCTTGACTATATAGACACTGTCACCAAATCAGGTCTTCGCTTTCATCTAATTGTCTTTGTCTATCTCCTCCCTCTAAGAGCCTAAATTTCTGGGAACTCAACATTCAAACCAGATGGATGTCCATTCATATCGTGACTCATCATTCAAATCCTGACACTGGGTGTATAATTAAGTCTCTTCAGTTCTCAGAACAGCAAGTCCCTAACCTATAGGATGGAGAGAATAGTGTCACAATCTCTATTCAGCTGAGGAATATGTCTGTCAATAGGGTCTTTCGGAAGGAACCCAAATGTAATGGTGCAAGAACAAGTGGGTGTTTGTTTACTTTGTTTTGATTTTGTCTTTCATGTGCATCTGGTAGGCTCTCTCCAGGGCCTTCTGCCACAGGCATTCTTTAGAGGATGCAGAGGGATGGTTCGCCCTCCCAGCCAGAAGGAGAAAAGGGTGACAGTGAGGACAGCATGGAGAAGCTCCAGGACAAGGCTTTATCATCAGGTCTGGAAGTGGCTCACATCACTTCACATGTTTTCTTGGTGAGAGATTGCCGTGTGCCACCCCTCAGTCCCAAAGGAGTCAGAGCTGTCTCCTTATCAGGGTAAATGCTTCCAGGCTGAAGGGCTATTGACTTGTTTTCAGTGGTGTGAAGTTTTGGCTTGCTTGGTTGGTTTGGTTTGGGCAATTGACTTGGTTTAGTGGTATGATGTTTTGGCTTGCTTGTTTGGTTTGGTTTAGACTATTGACTTGTTTTTAGTGGTGTGATGTTTTGGCTTGCTTGTTTGGTTTGGTTTGGTTTGGTTTTGCTCTTTTGTCAACTTGATACAAGCTAGAGGGTCATCTGGGAAGAGGAAGCGTCAGCTGAGAAAATGCCTCCATCAGATTACCTGCAAGCAAGCCTGAGGACATTTTCTTCATTAATGACTGATATGGAAGGACCCAGCCTAATGTGGGTTTATACCCACACTAGACATTTTCCTGGATTGCATGAAGAAAGCAAGCCAAGTGAGCTATAAAGAGCAAGCCATTAAAAAGCAATTCTCCATAGCCTCTGCTTCTGTTCCTGCCTTCAGGATCCTTCCCCAAGTTCCTACCCTGCCTTCCCCTGGTGATGAACTGCTACCTGGAAATGCAGTAAGAAATAAACCCTTGCTTTCCCAAGTTAGTTTTGGTCACAGCAATAGAAAGTTAACAAATATGGGTGGAGACTTAGCAGTAGATTCTGTTGTACACAGAGACGAACTCAGTGCCTAGACTTCTGAGACTCAGCCTTCCCCATAACCTCAAGTCTGATGTCATAGAAAGTCAGATAAAGGTGTCTACGGACAACCATCAGCAGGTCCATCCTCTCATTTCAGGAGTCTCCATAGCTGCTCTTCAATGACTCTTCCTGAAGGACTCCCATTGACTCCATCCCCTTTTCCAGAGTGAATACATACATCCTCTAATGGCCCTTCCTGGCTTCACTCCCACCGGTTCACAGTCTGAAGGCCTCACTGGCCTGTCTGGAATTTGGCCTTTTGAATCCTGTCAGAAGCAGATTGCCCGCCACAGGCAAGCTTCCTAAAAAGAGAAGGCGCCAGCTGCAGCGATGGAGGGAGCAAGTTCCCTTGAATAACTTTGATAATAAGTGAAAATTAGTTCTCTTGCTCCCTATTAGGCCACTGGTCACTATAACAGAAGAGCAAGGACAAGGGTAGAAGCAAATTAAAATGAAGCTCAGCTCATTCGAACGGCGTAGATGTGGAAGCACAGGTCACAGTACTTAGAATCCTGGGGCTCTTCAGAGATGCCCACACTCACTAGACTAGATTTGATGAAGGGGTGGCAACAGGAAAATCTCTAGGACTTCTTTTTTTAATTAAATAGCTATGGATAGTACACATTTCAATTAGAATTCTCAAATCCCAAATCCAGCAAGCAGTGGCTACAAGCCGAGTTCTGTTCTTTCTGGCTTCGGAATTTACTCCCACGAGCATGGGGTGTTGAGTATGCCCAGTCCTGGGATAACAGGAAACTGTCCGTTTCCACATGGGTGTGATTCAGTTTTAGAATTGGGCATGAGAACATGTCCCTGCATCCCCCACCAGGCAACAGATGAATAACCAGTGAGTGGTGGCTTTGGGCTGAAAAGCAGCATAGATTGTTTCCCTTCCCCTTCAAAGGCTGCTGTCAGGAAAGATTTGCAGATCTGGAAGAGTCTGTGACAGATTGGAACTGTACAACTGCTCTCAGAGTTTCTGATGCTTCAGGGAATAGTCTGAGTGTGGCGACTTACAATCCAAGCAGAGAGGTAGAGTCAGAGAGGATCAGAAATCCCAGACCGACCCGGTCTAATTATGAGTTCCAGGACAGCCTGGACTAAAGAACAAGACCCTGTTTCAATACATAAAGGAAAAAAAGTAAGTCACATCAAAACAAAAGAATCAATAGAAAAATTTTTACACATTGGCCAGACATTTGGGAGTAGAATCCATTTCTGCTTCATGTAACACAAACACATGCACACACGTGTACACCATGCACATACACACTGGTGTGAAAACTTACTCCTTCTCCTCTTGGGACTGGTTTCACAGGACAGAGCTGAGAAGTCACTCTGCTCCCAGAGGGTGACAGAGGGGACACTAGGGAGAGAAAGAGAACAAAGACAAGCAGAAATAGTGTTAGCCGAGAGGAGGACAGTGAAAACCTGCTTCTAGCTCTGGAGAATTAGAAATCACAGATCCACTTACATCCCTTGTTTTCTGGGGGAGGAAACCGAGGAACTGTAACATTAAGAACTCTCTAGAGTTAGTCCCTGTTACCAGAGCAGAGAGGTCAGAACCTCTTGGGCCCTTGAGCTCTCACTGGAGAAGTGGCCCCTCCGAATGCCTGCTTCCCACTGGCATCAATCCCAAATAAGAAGTACCATGGCCAACCTCAACCTCTCTGGGGCTATTTTACATTGATTTTCTGTCTCTCCTGGTGTCATCAAAGGGCAGCGTTTTCTCTGTACTGCCCCTTGTTGCCTGATGCAAATGAAATGTGTGCTGTTGCCCTTTGCATATTTTCCTCTTGGGATTTGGGAGTTTTCTCCTGGATGGCTGGATACTCACCTAACACCCGGACCTCTGGAAAGCACCCCCTTTGCTTATCTTCAGCAACAGATGTGGGAATCCTAAAGCATTCCCTAGGACAGGCTTGAGGGCTCTTAGACACATTCTGCTCCATTGTACCAGCTCTTCCCCGGGGGTTCCCAGAAGCCTACAGAATCCATCCAGACTGGAAGAATCACTGAAAGAAGACAGAGCTGGAGGCAGAACCAGGACCGTAATTGATAGCAGGGGTGGGAGGAGTGGAGGAGATGGGAAATGAAAGATACGATGCATCAGAGCCAGCAGATGATTGTGACAGGCATTAGGTGCATGGATTATGGATGAGAGCGTTTCTAAAAGGCTCGGTAACTCAGCACTCACCAGCTTTAAAACACTCATAGTTTACCTTTTAAGAGCTCAGGCCCAGAAGGGTTACACACCTTACCCAAGTCCTCAGTGACTGAGCCAGTGGTCCTGCATCCTGGCGTCTTGTGCTTGCAAACATGGACACCCCTGTAGCTACCTGCTCCAATTCTTCCCAGGCAGTGACAAATCACGAGTGTTCAAGGTCTTCAGGCTTGGTGGCAATCTGTATAGACAGCACAGGCAGCCAGCCCGAAGGGAGGCTGATGATGGGCCTGGAAGGTTTTCATTTGCACCTGCCATGTTTGACAGCAGCACGGGAGAGCAAATCATCAGGGGTTTCCACAGCCTCAACGCTGAGAATTTCCGGAAAACAAAAGAGCTTGGCAGTATTTGCCTATAAGACAATTAGGGTAGACAGGATGAGTCTGGGGGGCTGAGGGACTTACACAGCCTACCCTGGCAGTGCCCAATGCAGAGAGGAGAGAGATGCCACATGCAGACAGGCCTGCCCTTCTCGCCTTCTATGATAAAGAAAAGCATGTTGAAATGTATGTATAAGAGATTTCTTAAATTCTTCTTGAAATTATGCAGCCTTAGAAGATGAGGAATTGTAAAGTAGATGTTAAGCTTAGTTATTGAATACTTTTGCCAAATATATATTGTTTTATGTTCATTTTCTCTCTAGGAAAAGGAGCAAATTGTATTAACACTGTGCTTTAAGACAGAGTGAGGACATTTTGACTTACATGCCAAGAATAAGAGGTCATATTGTAAGCATTCACAAAGCCTGAGAGGAGACATTTTTTTAATTCCTGTTATTGGTTAAACACTGGCTTCTTAAATACAGTGAACAATTTCATCGCTAATTATAATGAGGTCTGAGCTTAGACACCTAAAAGAAAGAATTCGTAGGAAGGTCAAGCCGTCCTCTATTCTGATGAGGACCTCTGACCCCAGCTAAACTATCACGGGGTGGAAACTACCCTAAGGAGGTTCTCCTGCGCATGTCAAGTTAGGAAACCATCCGACGGATCTTTGTTTTGTTGTTTACAGCCTCAACACCGACCATTTTCTCTATAAGCAACAGAAAGGCCCCCTCATTCTTAGAACCCCTGAAATGGAAACTGCCTCCCAAAGTAGAACCCCAGGCAGGGGCTTTAGGAGAACAGTGACTGTGAGCTGTGTCTTTCTCTCCCATTTCCAACACCCTGTGAGGCTTGCTTCTCCACTGTTTCGGAGCTGAAAAGGCTCAATGCCATTATAACATTGGCGGGCTAGAGAGGAGCTGGGTAGGTAAGATCTTAATCTCTCAAGCTAATCATGGAGCCACCAGTAGCACTATGAATACACACACACACACACACACACACACACACGTACAGACACACACACATGCATGCACTCACACATGGACAGACAGACACACATACACACACATCTACACACTGAGTTCCTCAGCTTTTCTAGTGTAGGAGGGAGTGGAAGAGAAACTTAAAGTTCCAGTTATGGGCCCTGCAGAGATGAGGAGTCATTACTGGGGTATCTCAGGCTCTGGTACTTCACCAGAGAAGAAGAGGCTAGTGCCCTAATTTGCAATCAACCTGCAAATGCATACAGGGCACAAGTGTTTGCACAGCTTGGAGGGGTCACACTAGTCGTTCCTGCTCCGGTGCCCCTCTACATCACACGTAGGCAACCAAGCAAAGGAATCTATACTAAAACTTTAAAGTGTGAAGAGCCCACAGCTGCGGAAGTCTGTGAGGCACTTGGCCTGAGGATCATGCCATGTCTTGCAGGTTCCCATCATGAGGCAGACAAGCAACAGTATCAGAACTGAAATGGTTTATGTCTTCCAGGCTCTCTAGCCTTGTAACAGCTGAGAGATACCCTTTGGTTCTAGTTAAAATACCCTAAACACAAATAAATTCTAGAAGCCAGCTGAGTCAATATTTGCCTCGGGGGAGAAAGGAAAAAGAAAGGAGACCATCTGTTCCTAAGGGTGCCTCAGGAGTGTGCCTGGGGCACATCACCCATCCGCAGGCTGTCAGTCTCTCAGCAAGATCTGGTACTGTTTGAAGAGGAAGTACAGTAAGGTGGAAGGAAGGAGGGCAGCCATTTCTGTCTAGTGGTAGTTAATGCTGTCGGCAAAACACCTAATAACACAGAATGTCCCCTCCTCCGTTTCTCTTAATAGAGTATCGCTTTCATAGCTGGCTGCGCCTGAGCTGTAAGGCATCCTCAAGGCTAAAGCACCATAGAACGGAACGAAACTATGACTGGCTTTGTCCTCTAAATCACGTACTGTTGTTCAAATGTCTCCTCCAAACAAGTGCTGAAACATAAGAGATGCTGTGATGGTTGCTGTGCTTGGACATGATCTGAGCGCTCCAAAAGGTCACTGATTAGAAGTTTGATCACAAGGACGGGGCTCTGAACAGGTGGTGTTTCACCTTTAAGAGGTGGGAACAAGTGAAAGACCAGTGTGCTGTCCCAGGAAGGGATTCTAGAAGCCAGAGCCTGGCCACGCCCACTAGCTCCCCAGCTTCCTGTTGGGAATCTGATCCCTTCTCTCACACACTCTCGCCACCATCATTCAACAGTGTGTCCGTAACTGCACAGAATAAGGTGTTTACTGTGACATCCCCAGACACACACGAATGCATTTTATCATATCCACTCCCTCTATTACTCTTAATAAACTCCTTCCTTTCCACCCACACCCCTAATACCACCAATTCCCCTCCACACCCCTAATAGCCCCCCTTTACTTCTGTACCTTTGTCTAATCTTCCTGAGTTCTCACACTGAAATAAGTAACCGTAGAAAACTCCAAACTAATAACTAGTATGAGAATCCAAAATGGCCAGCAAGTTTCATTTAAAAGCTTGGAAGGCCTACGCGAGACCCACAACATACTCAGGGAGAGATTGTCACTTCTCCAGCTGTGCTTGGGGTGGGAGGTGAGGGGTGC
>LOEQ01008064.1:41324-55815 GCA_001685075.1 Bramus lutescens
GTTCCCTAATTACTACACAAACCTGTTTAGGGGAGCTTGTTGTCCTATTCAAACAGCCTTGCCACCACAGGCAAGCGGTGTGCAGATCAGAGGCATTTTTGTTTCGTGGATCTCTTAGACACAGTAATTAAAACTTGGGCTCTTGCAAACTGATACCACAAGGGCCAGAGTGGGTGGAAGAGGGACAGACACGGACATGGTGGCACAGGAAGCAATATGAGAAGTGAGCCCTCATAATGATTCATGCTCCGAAGCCTCAGGATACCCAAGGACTGACTTCCCACTGCTCTCCTTTCTTAAAGGCCCCACCGAGAAACCCTCAGGGGACAATGAAACTGTTGCTGTCCAGCGTGGGTTTCCCTGGGAATAATTTGTCTTCTAATCACAGTCTTCGTATTCCCCTTTATGAAGGATTGCTTTCACTCCACGTTTTGGGAATTTCAATTAGTGCCATGTTAAGTTCTCTCTTTTCTCTCTCTCTCTCTCTCTCTCTCTCTCTCTCTCTCTCTCTCTCNATGCACTGGGCTGCTTTTAAAAGTTGGATGCACCAACTTCCTGTCTCTCTCTCTCCCCACCTCCTCCCCCTCATCCTGGTTTGACAGCTTTGTGAATTCTCCCAGAGTCCTCTTAGACTCCCATTATAAAACAGGAGTCCATATTGCTTGTCCTAGACAAGACACCCTTGGTCTTAACACCAGGCAGAGGGCTAGGTCGGCTTCCCTTCCCCAGCCTTGGCTAAGCCAGATCCCAGACTCCAGGAAAGAGTCCGATGACTTCTTGTTGCCCTTTCATCATGAGTGGCATCCCCCTTGGCCTGCCCTGGGCCTTAGGATTCCTCTGGAAGGAGACCTTTCCTGTCTGATATTCTGTTACTCCTGAAATCCTTGGCTGACTCTGCTTATTTCTGGACATAGAACCCAGCGGGCCCTTGCCCATTTTAGACTTTAAAATGTAAGTCACACTGAGATGTTTATGTTGTCTTTGAACTTAGCTCTGGCTTTGAATTGTCTCTGTTTAAAATGTGAAAGGCGTTGGGACCTTCATGTGTAGAAAGGTGAGGCTTCAGAGAGTCAATAAGTGCTGTCTTGGCCAGAAACTCCCAGAGCTCCTCTGTAGCCCAAGTCTGCCTGTCAATTTCCCCTTGAGTTCTACTGACCAGAGTGAAATCGCTCAGCCTTTCCACGTAGAGGAAGCCTCAGATGACTGTCAGCTTCTTGCCTTCTCCAGGGGTCCCTAACTGCTCCAGTTCGGTGTCTGTTTCTGTGTTTGTGCATGCACGGGCCTGCTTCACTGGAAGTTCAATTTAGGTCTTATACAAGTCCTAAGTGGCAGGTCCTTTGCCACAGTATATCCTCAGCCCTCTGATTGTGTTGCTTATCAATAGAATCGCACTAAGAAGCCCCAACTAGTATGAAATTCATTCTGTAGTCCAGGGAAAGCTTTGAATTTGCTATCTCCTGCCTCGGCCTTCTGAGTAGCTAAGGAAGAGACTGTGTTTTGCTTTTATAGGCTTTTTTTGCACAGGTCTGGGTATAAAGGAACTCAATGGGCACAGAATAATGTGATTAAATATAGCGTGAAGCATCCTTCCACGTCTTCATCTTTGCTTTTCCCCAGCCAGTTGCCTACTTGCTTGTTCATCTGAGCAGCAGCTATTTCTCTTCGAAGCCCCAGGTTAAGGGAGCTGTTGAAAGACAAATAGGCCAAAGACATCCTTTGAAAGAGCTATGCTGGGGTCCAACCTTTAGACTTCGTGGTAGAGTGGGAAGGCTTGGATCAAGACAATTCCGTCATCTGTCACATTCCTCCTGGCCCGAGGCTCCCCACTCGCTTTCAGGAGTCTTTGTTACAAATAAATGTAAGGGAATTTTCCCTGTGGAAAAAGTAGCCTGAGGGTACACTTGCCCGGAACCTTCTTCCAAGAGGCTTTTCCTGGAGAAGAAGGGGGTGAGTTCCCCAGAAAGAGAAAGCCTGCAGGGAAGATACCCCCAAGCAAGGTCTTTGTCTACAGGCTACACAACCACTAGTGTCCCTGACATTCACATTCATGCATTTGATGCCCTGATCTCAGGCCATGTTGCTCCTAGGCAAGTAAAGCAAGCAGTGCTGACATTGAAGACTAAATGGGATTTCAGTCACAGAGAAAGGTGTTCCTCATGTCAGAAAAAGGGGGACGTGGCATCTATGATCAAGCTTTACCCGATTTTCTACCATAATTTAACAACAGAGAGTCATCGAAAACTTGCTTCAAAAAGAATATTGCACCCATTGAATACATTATTTTTTTTAATTCTAAGGATGCCAACCAAAAATAGGATCATATTAACCCCTGGATAGCCCAGTAAAAACACCAAAATACAAGCTCGGGTCAGGGATGGTTGCTTGTTTTGTTGCCTCAACAGAAAACTGTAGCAGGTAAATGTATCCTGTGAAGCTAACAATGGGGAGGGGGTAACAAAAGATGGCTGCCACCTGCACCCTCTCTCACTATTCCTGCCTTTTTTCCGCTGCTGCTTTACAGAATCCACACCGATGTGTGCTTTCTACACAATAGGGAAATGAAGTCTTACGCAGGCATCCAATAGCCATTGCAGGGCCCAGATCTAAACTTATCCTACATCTGTGAAGTAAGGGTCACGATGCTCCAATGCTAATGGGGTAGTTGGGAGGGTTAAGCGTACCCCTGGCAAACCTCCACCAACTGATGAGAATTATATTTTTATTATAAGAATTACCATGAATGTCCAGCATCCCGGCAGAGTGGCTGCCTGCGCTGTTTGCTCAACTCCCACACTCTCCGTCTGTTTCCCCTAGGAACCGGGAAGGAATGCTCTGGAAAGGCAGCCACGGGCTGTGACTACAGAGTAGGTCATGAGAGCGGGACACTGCTGTCTGTCCTGTCTGTCCTGGTTTCCAGAGAGGCCTCGGTCAGCCCAAAGGCATAAACAGGGCATAGACGTGGGCTTCAGGGCTGTCTTGCCAGGCCACGTAACTTTACTGGCACAGACTGGGTAGGAATCTACCCCAAGGTCTTGGTGAAAAGCACCAGTTTCTATTCTACCACAGCTACCCCAGTTCTGTACCCTAGCGATGTGTGACTCATTCAGACATTCTCAACCCCCTGATGTAGGAGGGTCATCTGTCTATGTGTTACTTTCATTGGTTAATANAGATATAATGGGTCAGGCAGTGCTTAAATGAATACAATTTGTGTGTTGTTATTTCGGGGTATAAGGGGAGCTGGGCCGGACGAAAAGCAGGCCTGCTCGCCTCATCACTACAACCCCCCACTTTGCAGACGACTAGAGAAGTAAATTGATCACGTCACCATGGCACCCAACAGCAGTGCCTTCCTCAGCATGAGGGTGGGATGTGCTCATCAGACTGTGGCAGGGGGCTGGGGAGAAAAGGGTCAGAGGCACTCACAGACCAAGCACCCCACCTGCTCCATACACTCTGGATGCCATGTTTTCTGCAAACCCCATGTTAATTAACATCAGGCCCATCTTACAGTACTTCTCTTTTGAAAATGTTCTTGCATTCTCTTCCCTACCTGCCTCCCCCCCCATCCAAACCTTTTTTCCCTCATCCAGGCATTTTCCCACACTGCTTGGAAAGAAGGAAGAAAACCCACAAGATGGCCTTCTGAACATCTGGACAGAAAGGGAAAAGCCCATAAGAAGTCCTTACGAACATCTGGAAAGCATCTGCCCACCACCTGTAACCCATTCCAGGTGGTGCTGGAGGGGAAAGAGTTAATGGCACTAAAGAATAAAGCTAATTGATTACTAAGCTCTGTGAGCCTGGTGATAATACCCCCTTGGAATCCTGCCAATCGCTGCAGTTTAGTTACAGAACATCTTTATTCTGCTGGGGAGCAGGGAAGGCAGGACAGCTCAGCACGCCTGCACCAGAGAACCGCAGGGGACTTCGGATGCTAAGAGTGATAAATGCTGAGTAATAGAAGCATTTCTTAATTTATTAGTAGTATTGATCATTAATGTGTGTCTCAGCTACATCCCCGAGACTCCCCAGGTACCTGAGCAGGTTGAGCCTCGATATAGAATCTGCCAACACTCTTCTGTCTTCACAGTGACAGCTGTCATCGACCATTGTAGGGGCGCAGTTGGATGGAGTACAAGGGGTATAGTTTAGCCCCTAAAGAGCCCAATCATTCTGTCTCTCTTTTCCTCCTAAAATTAGAAATTCAGAAAACAAATATCAAAGGCAATAGTCAGGTATTCAGGTTACATCAGATATATTATATTATGTAACTCAAGATGGCTCTAGTAGGATTTTGAGAAAAGAAGGTTTTTATGACACCATGAAGTTTTAAACAAATATTCTTGAAATATTTAATTCTTACTTGTGTGTATTTGCAGGGGTTGGGGGTGCCTATGGAGGGCAGAAAAGTGTGTAGGATCCCCCTGAAGCTGGAGTTACAGGCAGTTGTGAGCCACCCAGAGTGGAAGCTGGGAAATGAAGTCAGGTCCTGGGAAAGTTCAGCTACTGCTCGCAACCACTTAGCCATCTCCTGAGCATTTATAATCTAGAACTGTGCTAGGCTTTGGTGATATGCACTTTTTCTCCCTCTAAAAGCTAATAGTGTAGGAAGGAAGCTTGGATCTTCCTAAAGACTCAGTTGATGTAAAATGACTGATTAGAAAGCTTGGAAATGCCTTTCTCTTCTCAAACAATTCAGTCCGGAATAACGCACACTTCATACTGCATTAGTGAACTTGAAAGAACTCTCCAAGACTAGTTGAAACCAACCATCCCTACTGCCCCCTAGAGGATGAACTGGCTGGTGGGAGACGGAAGTTTATGCAAACGAAAGCGTTAAGAATGCCTTAAGGGCAAATTCTGATGGCATAGTGCTGTGGGAATATTAATTCGGGAACAGTAATAAAATGGAGAAACTGAACCTGAGATGTTTGCAAGTCTCCAGAGGATAGGGTCTGGGAGGAGACCCTAACTCCCAGAGCTCACAACCAAAAGTCATCATGAATGAAAAATGGGTTATGTAAGACCAGGGTCAAGCAGACCCCAGGATCAAGCAGACCCCTGCTGTCCCCAACACAGACCCAGAGAGCAGGAGTGCCCGCGGGTGCAATAAGCTTCCAGCCTCTCGCCATCCTGGAGAGAACAACTGGACCCAAGCGAAACTGGACTCACTCTAGAACTGGATCACACTTAACTGTTGTTCCTGTTTACACAGGAGAATGACTGGGTGTGGAATTCCTTTCTGTGATGGTGTAGAATTATAGAATAAAGCTCCAAACGGTTAAGTGAAAAGGCCTCTTGTTTAAGGTGCTGCTGGAGACTGCCAGCTCCTTAGAAGTTGAGTTCCAGCAGAATATCCCAGCATTGCGCAGGGAATGAGGCTTTAGACTTTCTGACTTGACAAATGGAAGTCAGGAGCCCCATTCTCTCACTACTGGATGACTAAGAAAAGCCTACTTTTGGGATCTGAACTATAAAATATCCCTGCAGGCTTGTGGGCTCGAGCGCTTGATTGGCAGCTGATGGCACTGTTCGAGACTCTTCTGCAGTTAACGGATGGAGACCCCTGGGGGCGGGTCTTGAAGGTTACCGTCAGGCCCACCCTCACATGCTTTGCTCAGACGTGAAGACGTGCTTCATTCCTGACCGTCAATCCCACCGTGTCTTTCCCACTGCAATGCACTGAGGCCGTAAGCAACATAAACTTTGCCTCCCTGGAAGTGCCTCTTTCCTGTATACCGGTGCCTCCACCCTGCAGATCACAGTACCTTCAGTCATCACAGCAAATACTCGTTAATTAGACCACAAAAATCCGGTGGAATAGTGGAGCGTGAACTATTGGTAAAAAAATAAAAGGCAGGATCACAAAATCGCGTATGAGAAATGCTATTGACAAACAAACCAAATGAACTTCGGAAATAAAAGCCATCATGGCTGAAAGACCAAATCTTGAGCAGCCCAGAGGCTGCATTATCTATCCAGCAGAGTGCTCCCGAAGCCACAGAGTTCACCAATTAGAACCGAAGAAGGTACCCATAAGACACTGGGGGCGTTGAGGAGAAGGGAACTGCAAGAGGTCAGGTGATGGAGAAAAGGGAAGATGGCTCACATGTCTAATCAGAGTTCAGAAGGGAAAAATTAGAATGGATGGGAGAGAGGCAACCGTGGAAAAGTGATGCTGAGGGCTTGCCAGGACGGAAAAGGCAATCCAGGAAGGACTAGACTCCAAACAAGACAAATAAGAAGTGGCTATCTGATGTGGGATTCCCCTCTGTATGCTGTGAATACCATTGGTTAATGAATAAAGAGACTGGCTTGGCCTGATAGGGCAGAGTAGAGCTGGGGGCGGGGGACTAAACTGAATGCTGGGAGAAAGGAGGTAGAGTCAGAAAGAAGGCAAGTAACCCCGCGGGAACTTTACCCGGTAAGCCACAGCCTCATGGTGATACACAGATTAATGAAGATGGATTAGTTAAGATATGAGTTAGCCATAAATATGCTTAAGCTATTGGCCGCACAGTCTTGCAAATAATATGTTTTCTGTGTGATTATTTTGGGGCTGAGCAGCTGGGAACAAACCAAGTGGCCTCCTACAACAGCTATCTTACATGCATCTGAATGAAGCTGTGGAACTACAAGAAACCCTCAGGTATTGTGACAGAAGTTCCCATCATAATAAACTTTCTTAGTCTTATTAAGTGCATAGCTATTACCACCACTGCCCTGGCCTTGCAAAGGCTCTCTTTGAAGGGTTACTTGATCCATTTATCTATTTCTTTACCTCCAGATCCAAAACATGCTCCCTCTCCTCCCTGCTCAGATGCAGCCATTTTGAAGTGTATCTCTTCTGTGTACACACTTGCTAAGTGCGTGCTATCACTTAGAGTGTGCATATTTAATTTGGGGCATGTTACAGAGTCACTGATAACTATCTGCTTCTAGTTTTGCTACATTCTTAGGATCTGTGTCATGAGGCAGTGTTTGTTCAGTCACAGAGCATGCTCTAATAGTGAGTCATGAAGCCAATTTATTCAGACCTAGAAGCCATGTGTTTATATACATGCATGTCTGTACACATGCATGTACAGTTCGATTCAGATTGTAATATCACCCATGTTTCTTGTAGGGACACAATGAGAATACATTAGAAAACTACTCTTCCATAAGATGTAGTACACACCAAGTAGACAATTGCTAGTCCTATCTATGCTGTAGTTTTAGGCAAAGCAAGGTGAGACCCAAAATTTGGGAGTTTTTTGCCTGTTTGTTTGGTTGATTTGGTTTGGTTTTTTGAGACAGGGTTTCTCTGTGTAGTCATGACTATCCTGGAACTCCATCTGTAGACCAGGCTGGCCTTGAACTTGAAGATTCTCCTGCCTCTGCCTCCCAAGTACTGAGATTAAAGGCCTGTGTCATCACTACCTAGCAAGATCCAAAGTTTAATATTGGATATGATAATTGTTTTGCTTATTAAAAGATAGGTAGGGCATTTGCATGCTGGAAAGAAGAAGAATTTCCAGGTTTGTATGGAGACATCCATGAAAATGAACAGAAAGGTATGGAATTTGGATTTTTTTAAAGTGACTCGAATTATTTAGAATTAGTGCAGCATATTCTGATCATAGCTAGAGATAGATGTGTGACAAAAACTATATAAACCATCTCAGTATCGACCTTATTTATTATTATCACGTGTGTATATGTTAACCCACATGTGCGCATGAGCATGTAGGAGTGGGAGGTAGATGTGTGCATGCATCTGTGCATGTGTGCATGTGTGTGCACTCATGTGAGTGCATGTGCTTGTTCCCTGGTGTCTATATGGAGGTCAAAGGACAACTTTCAAGGGTTAAGTTCCAGGAAACATCGAATTCAGGTCATGTGACTTGTGTGGCAGGTGCCCGCTGAGCCATCTTTGCCAGTCCATGTACAAACCATCTTAAAAATATGGGGTTTTATAGTTTGAGCGATGGGCAGGCACTGAAGAATTTTGGTCTGGGAAGTGATCTGAAACAATTAGAGATGCTTCTGGCAGCATCCTGGGGAAGCATGGCTGAGCAGACATTAGTGTTGTCCACCCAAGCCAAAAGGCAGAAAGCAATAGCTTGCAGGAAGGCGAGACAGTTAGGACAGGTTGAGTTTCCAGTATATGAGAGACTGTGAGATTGTGTCTCCTAGAAATAACAGGGAATACACCCATGATATCTGAACAATATGGCTGCCCACATTAGACCAAAACAAGAGTAGTACCCACCAAATTATTTATTCCTTCTTACACATAATACTTCTCAAGATGGGAGTAGAGCGGCAGAAGGTTGTAGAGTCATCCTGTATCTTCTCTTAACTCTTTTTTTTTTCTATACCATGAGAGATGCTGCATTCTGTCTCTCTGGGCTCTAGACTGTGGATGATGGGCAGGAGGGATTGGTCAACCTTTGATGGACATGTAGAATGAGTGTGAGAGAAGCCAGGGTATAGTTGTTACCACAGCAAAGTTCTCTCCCATCCTGTCTGAGTTAATATGCCTTAGGTTAATGGTAGGCTTTTCTTTAAGACTATTCTGTCTGTAAATCTGTAAGAACCTGGGTTACAGTTTAATAGCAGTCTGCGACTTTTTATTAATCTATGACGTTTTCCATTTTTGCATGAGCACATGTGTGTATGCCTGTGTGTGTGTGCGTGTATGTGTAAAAGTGTGTGGCTAAGGGTCAAGCCTAGGCCCTTGCGCCTCACATATTCTAAACAAGTGTCCCATTGCTGAGCTACATCTGCACTCATTGTCTTAAAAGAGACTGGGGAGAGGAAAGAAGGGAAAGAGAGAGCACCTACTAAGGAGACCAGGCTGTAACATTGTTCCCAGCTCTGAGTTCCCATCTCCACATCCAGGGTGGTCAGGGAGGCAGCAGCCACAGAGGGAAGCAATGTCAGGCCAGTGGTGTGCATAGTCAACTTTTGATAAATGGCTGAAGATGGGTCTTGCTTAAGAGTGCCCGCAGATGTGATTTCATGTCAGCAAATATTGAAAGGGACTGCTGGCCGAAGGCCAGGGGAGAGAAGTGAGAGTCGGGGTCAGCGATGGAGGAGGAAGAGGAGACCAGGAAGCCTGGGGGGAAATCTATGACCATGGCAGAAATGGAGGGCTCAGGCAGGTCTCTGCACCCTGATGTCTTTGGGTTCAGGTGATCTATGGTTGCCTCTTGGCTCAGCATCCCATGGTGTTACATGCTAGACTGCCATGCAAGTGATCTTGTAAGATGGAGGGGCATATGAGTGTCTGCGAGCATTGTGTTTGCCTCCTCTGAGTCTCCAGTGAGATGCGGATTAATGTGATTCTGTATTTCTGTGGTAGAAGAGGTGTCTGTCTCTGCTCTAACCGTGAGTGTACCATGGTTTGGAATCCTATCCCAGCCTAACCACGGGAAGTCTCAGGGCATGTCTGTTCCTCCCCACACTGAAAACACAAACACAGTGCTTTTTCTTTGTCCAAGAAAAAATCAGAAACTTCCCGGGGACCTTGTGTCATGAGGCGAGAGGATAGAGTGAGACGAAGGAGCACAGGAGGAGAAATATCTAGAAGCCAATTTTAAAAAGCCTCCTAGTGTAGTAATAAGGGGAGAGCAGGCCTGGCCTGCTTTTCGTCTGGCCCAGCTCCCGCACGGCTAGCTTATACCCCGAAATANCAAAAGGGCCAAGGCAGTTTCTTTATTAACCAATGAAAGTAACACATAGACAGATGACCCTCCTACATCATCCTAGGGAATCACAGGCCGGAGCTCTGCTGGGAAATGCAAGAGGCTTCTCAGGAAGAGGAAAGAATTTCAGAAGAAACAAAAATTAATACCCTGGAAGATTGCTTTCACATATGTCAACAGGCAATGCCACACATAATAACTGTTTCACGTGTTCATTCATTCATTCATGCATGCAATCTCGCATGTACTCACAAGCATCATTAAGAAACACATATACTGAATAAACTAGGCACAGGGGGTAAAGACATACACACACAAGACTAGCTTACTTCATTTGGACTGTATAACAAAGTACCTTACAGTATGCAAGTTATATACAAGATTATATACTAAAAGCCCCTTAAAGGACAGATAATTTTTCCATGCCTAACATGTAGCAAATGAACCACCAGTATTAACTGAAATGACCATTCAGTATAATTAGCACTTTGGTAACCTGGTTGCCATAGGAACCTGGAGAAGGGCTTTTTTAGTAAGACTGCAGCCCAACAACATAAAGGGAGACTCAAAACACGAATAGAATTTCTACGCTATAGCAGAGTAGGGTGAGTCAAGCACAGAGCTCCTCTCAAGGCTCAAGGAGAGCTATATAGTAGGGGAGCACCTATAATTCCACATCATAGGAGTGATTCTGTGCAATCCAGAATCCCAACAATGAGAAGTTAGGATTTTACCTGGTAGGCCATGAAGGAACGTTGACTGTGTTTGAAAGGAACAACAGATTCTCGCCTTTCAGAAAGAGTGTTCTAACTATAGCACGGAAGACAGATTAGAATCCAGGGGGAAATCTAGGACAAGGGAAACAGTGGGAGGCCATTGAGGGAAGTAGGCATCTGTGGGAATGGCTGAGAGGATGTATGGGAGAGAAGGATTTAGAATCAAGAAGCCGACAGTTCTTTGGTGTAGCCTGAACCAGTTATAACCACCCTCAAAAATCTGGCTTGAGCAGGCAGTGATACATAAGTGACTTTTGAAAAGAAAAAATGCTCAGAGTGACAGGAGAAAACTGTCACTTCAGAGCATCATAAACTAAGAGACAGAGAAAAGCCAAACATGTGCTCAGTGGTCTAAAGACTGTGGTTGAAATTCCCTGTGCCCATGTAGTTTTCCCTAGGGTACCCAGAATGAAGAGAGAAGATGAAGGCTCGGTCTCTGGAGACCCGTGCTGAGCAGAGGTAGGAAGGAAGCAATGGGTTGCTCTAAATGATCACTGCTTTTACGGTGACAGCTTGGGAATAAGGAGGCTATTGGCTTCATAAAGCTTGCTCATCACAGTGTCCCAGCAACAGCAGTGGCCAGCACATGGGGATAATAAATGTTTCTTTCATGTATAGAGAGAGATCAAAGTGTGAGTCTGGTGGGGGTGGACACATGTAATATGAGGGCCTGCTAGTTAGGGTTTCTGTCCTGCCCTGTTCCCACAGCCAGCAAGGTCCCAAAGAAAACCACATAGAGGTCTATATTAATGATAAACTGATTGGCCCATTAGCTCAGGCTTCGTATTAGCTCTTATAATTAATATTAACCCATATTCCTATCTATGTTAGCCACATGGCTCAGTACCTTTTTCAGCAGGGCAGATCACATCCTGCTTCTTTGGTGGCCTGGGCAGGACTGGAGAAGAATGGGCTTCCTTCTTCCCAGAATTCTCCTGTTCTCATTGTGCCACCTCTACTTCCTGTCTGATTTTCCTACCTATACTTCCTGCCTGGCTACCAACCAATCAGCATTTATTCAAAACATGATTGACAGAATACAGACAATTCTCATGCACCAGACACATATGGAGAGAGCTTTCTTTTCTATTTTTAAGATTTTTCTGATGTTGGGTAAAGGGGGTGGATTCAAATGTACAAACTGCCAATAAGTCAGTATCCTCTTGTTCAAAAAGATGTAATTTCATTCCTCTATGATCAAAATCGTCTGACAACTCCTCTCCCTTGACCTTCTCCTTCCCTTCCCCTGCCCAAAGTGGGGAAAACCTAAGGTTCTAATGTAGAAAAAGACTGCTCGTTCATTTCCCTACTGCTCAGACCCGAATCACACAGAAACTTTACTAATTACAACACTGTTTGGCCAATGACTTAGTGTATTTCTAGCTAGCTCTTACATCTTGAATTAACCCATTTCTATTAATCTATGCATCACCACAAGGCTATAGCTACCAGTAAGGTTCCAGTGGGGGTTCTTTCTCCTTTGGCACCTACATGGCATCTTCTTGACCCAGCTTACTTTCTCTGTATATCTCTGTTCAGATTTCCTGCCTGGCTTTCCCCTGCTAAGCCGTTGGCCAAATAGCTTTATTCATTATCCAATAAAAGAACACATACACAGAAGGACATCCCACATCATTCTAATACTTAAGAGCCATCACCAGAGGAAAGACACGGCAGCACACACACCCTCTTCTGATCCTTACACAGAGGCTGCTCATAACCATCCACGAGCACATGACCTCTCCATTCTCTGTCATCCCTTTGCTGACTGTCCACCATCTTTGGCTTACCCTAAACATGCAGATCCCTCAAGACCCAACAGTGTCATCAGTTGAGAAGACCAATCTTGGCCTAAGAGTCTCTGTACTTGCTACTCTTGACCTCAGAAAGGAGTTGAATGGAGTACACACCCTGGGGAGAATGTGCTGATGCCCTGACTCCTAGGACTGTGAAGGTGGTCTTACTTGGAAATGGATTCCATCCACATGCAAACTACCTTATATAAAATCTTTAGCATGCTCTTACAAAAAGAAGGTTATGCCATGGAAAGTCAGAGATCACTGGCAGAGTCAAGGATGGCTGGTCATGATAAATTGGCAGGCCAAGGAATGCCAAGGATCAGTCACTCCCATGAAAGATAGAAAGAGGCCAGGAAGGATTCTATCAAGACTCTCATGAGATTGTGACACTAGTGACATCTCAAGCATATACTACCAGCCTCCAAACCATGAGAAAATACTTTCCTGCTTTAGAAAGCCACCCCATTTGTGGCAATGTGTTATGGCACCCCTTGGTTGCTCGCACATTCTTCTTTTAAGTTAAAATATAATTACATCATTCCTTCCTCCACTTTCTCCTTCAAACCACCCCTCTGCCTGGTCTCTCAGATTCATGGTCTCTTTTTGTTTCATTGTCTGGGGCTTGCTTTAATGAATCTAAGGGTAGGAGGAATTGGTTGCTAAGAGACAGGGCATGAGTTATTTCCTGCTTTGATTGACAGGATTGAGTTAAGTAAGACTTTGTCTACTGCATATGTCCTTTCCCATGACACACCTGATTTTAATCACATGCATCTGCAGAAGGCAAACAGGCGACTTCCCCTAAAATTTAACACTGAGAGCACTATTTGTCTTACTACATATGTACCTCAAACCAGTTCAGTCTGACCAACCCACTGTCCCCTGGATCCAGGAGCTGTCCCAGGATTGGGAGTTGCTAGAGGTTGCTAATGAATTGCTAAAGCCACTGTGATCAGTAACTTTGTTTGAAGAGGGTTGTCCCTGCTACTTAATGTAAGTGGGAGGTCTTAGGTTCTAGGTGTGTTTTGGGGAAAGGAGCACATGTGTAGAGCACAAGTCAAGCAGAGTTCCATGATGCTAATCTGCCCCTATGCTTGTCTGTCTCAATGCCAGACCCATCCTTCCCAATACCAGTTCTATTTTTCTCTGTTATGTTATAAAATAGCTCCACACTAGCCAAGAATGGAGTATAACAAAGGCTTATTTTTATTGGGGGGCAAACTCACAGAAAGAGCAGAGTTCTTCAGTCCTCTGCATGCACAGAAGACTGGAATTGAATTCAGCAGCCTAGGGGCTCATGCATTCTCCTACATCTGCATTTATAGTACATGAGTCCACACCCAAAGTGGGCTAACATCCTAAAGGCCATTGACCAAAGGAATTCCCACAGTACCTCCCCTTTTCTCTAAATAAGAGAGTTCCAAATCCTATACAAAACTATATACAATAAGAACAAATATCAAGTTTAAAAATTAGAATTACAACCAGCATGAACAACATCAAGCAAGAAACATGTTAAGTATTTCAATAGTTATCCTATCCTAAGGAATCTAAGTCTTATATTAGAAATGACTTGGTTAAGACATGAGAAGACAGTAACCATGACTATCTAGTCTTCAACTCCATCAATGACCTGAGAAGGGAAATAATGTTATTTGAGTAACTAGGAAGTACAATCAAATAACTTTCAAAAGTTGCAAAAAAAAAAATGACAGAGACAACTGGCTACCTGGGCAATCACCCAAAGTCTTATTTGCAACGTTGAAGCAACCAACTTTGTCTAAGACCTAGAGTAACTGACAGACCATTTTCAGAGGCAGGAAAGTTTTCAAAACCGTCCTACCCTCTCTTGGCAAGGTTTGGCAGTCCTTTTGCTTGTATCTTGCTTGGGACACCATGCATTTTGTCAGTGTCAGAGGCAGTTTTGCCAAGAAGAAAACAAGCTCCAAGTGGAGTGTCTTTAGTGCCCAACATTCTCTTGGGATTAGATCAGTGCTGCCAAGAGCATTCGTATCTCATGTCAACAGAATCCTAAGTTATTTAAATGCCATATTCTACAGTTTTTTTTAAGTGATTGAAGATGACCTATCTTTGTGGAATACAATCTCTATGCATCTAAAGAACCCGATTAATCTAACTATAAGTATGACAAACATGCATGTAATTCTTAATGTTTATATAGCTTAAAGACTAAGGCTTCATAGTAAAATAAATAAACAAA